>JAKSZP010005575.1:0-105476 GCA_022478985.1 Massospora cicadina
AGTGGCCTACCCCCACCTCAGTCAAGGAATTGAGAAGCTTTTTGGGGACGTGCACATTCCTCGAGAAGTTCAATTCCAATTTGTCTGAGGTGGCAGCTCCCTTATACAAGGCTAGCGGTGCCAAGGTGCTTCAGTGGTCCCTCATTTTGGAGGATGCTTTCCAGGCAGTAAAGTGCACCCTGTTGTCCACATCTGTTCTTCGCCATGTCAACCTACAAAGGAGTTCATTGTGTCTACTTATACCTCCAACTTCGCCATAGTGGCTGCCTTGTTACAAGTAGCGAAGATGAGATAGAGAATCTGGTGGGATATTTTTCTAGTAAGATGTTTTGCCAGAGTTGAATTACGCCGTTTATGTCAAGGAGTTATTGGCAGTAGTGGAGGCGCTGACTTATTGGCGTCACCACTTGCATGGCTCATCCCAACCTTTCCAGGTACGTACAGACCACCGTGCCTTGCTGTACTACCGCGCTCCTCATGTCTTAACCCCATGGCAGACCTGTTGGCATGAGACCCTTGCCCAATTTGCATTCACGTATGAGTTCACCAAGGGCAAAGATAATGGTTTGGCGGATGCTTTGAGCCGCAACCCTGCTTTAGCGCCCAATTCCAAGGAGGTAGAAGTTCACAACACACAGGTAATGATTCCTCCAAGATTTCTGCCTCAACGACCCTCTCCCTTGGCCAAAGGGCCAGCGCTTGCACCTCTGGAAAACGCGGAGGAATATAGTATGTTCAGGAAAGAAGTCCTTTCCCAGCCACTAGCAGCCAAATATACTATGTTACTTGCTAAGTGCAAGTTGAATCATGAGGATCTCTCCAGGGGCTACACTTGAAGACTGAGATGGTGTGGTTTCAGTGGCGCCTATGGGTTCCTGTTGGCCCACTTCGCCTAGAAATCATCTGGGACCATTATGATGGACTCACCATTGGACATCCGGGGAAAGCAAAGATGTTGGAGTTAATATGCTGCACGTTTAATTGGTAGGGCTTGCCTTCTCAGATGGGGTGGTATTGTAAGGAGTGTTAGATCTGCAACCAAATGAAGCCAAATCGTCAACCTTTAGCGGGTTGTTGGTACCAGTCTAGAAAGCTGAAGGGCCCTGGACTTCCCTCTCAGTGGATTTCATTGTAGAACTACCTGTATCTGATGGTTACGATGCCATCATGGTGGTGGTGGACCATTTTATGAAGTTTGCCCACTTCATTCCTTGCAGAACTACAATAACCGCTGCTGAGATGGCCAGGATCTTCGTCACGCAGGTATTTGCGTTTCATGGGGTTCTCAAAGAGATTATCAGTGATCAAGGACCCTAATTCACCTCCATCTTTTGGAAAAAGTTATGTAAGCCTCTTCAGATTCACCCCTGCCATTCAACTGCCTATCACCCTCAATCATATGGGCAGACTGAACGTGTGAACCAGTGCTTGGAGCAGTTCCTGCGGTGTTACACCACAGCGAATCATTTCAATTGGGTCTCTCACCTTCCCATGGCCCAATTCAGTTATAACAACACATCGCATTCCTCAATTGGTTTTTCCCCTTTTTTCGCCATCCATGGCTTTAACCCCGCATTTAACATGGAGCCCAGCTGTGGGTCTAAGTTTGAAGCGGTGGTGGACTTTTCCAAGACAATCAAGAAGGTTCATCAGGGGGTTTCCACAAGCTTGGAGGTGGCAATGAGAGATTATAAGGAGAACACTGATGGGAAGCGCCGAGTGGGTCCTGCGTACAAGAAAGGGGATCTTGTGATGCTGGATGCTTGTAACATCCCTATCAAGCAGCCAAGAAAGAATCTGGGACCAAAGAGGATTGGCCCCTACCGCGTTGTTAGAAAGGTGGGCCATGCCTCATACCAGCTAGATCTCCCCCCTTCCTTTCAGATCTTCTCTGTGTTTCACAAGAGCAAATTGACGTTGTTTGAGGGCCCCCCACCAGAGACTCCTGAGGCCTATCTTGTGGATGTGGCGCCAAAGTGGGAGGTGGAAGAGATAGTTGCCTCCCGCCGTGTTAAAAGAAGACTGGAGTGCCTGGTATCCTGGAAGGGCTTTGATGCTGCAGAGAACAGTTGAGTCCCTGCGCGCAACTGTGTTCATGCCCAATATCTAATTGAAGCTTTTCACAAGCGTTTCCCCCAGGCTGCCAGATTATAACCCAAACCTACTGTTGCCACCATGAAGTTAGCCCCTGACCACAAGAACAATTCCTTGCACAAGCCCCTGGAGGGGGGTTGAGCCCCATTGGGAGGAGAGGGTAATGTCATGTGTAAATGACATCATAGTGGGGACCAACCCCAAAGATAAGGCTGGGCGCCTGGAGGCCCAAAAGGTGAAGCTACAGGGCATCCCTGACTTGAGGCATACCCTAGACCAATGCTGGATAAAGGCAAAATATGCCCAGGTTGGTACTAGTGTGGTGCAAAAAGCCCAGTCCCTTACTAAAGCCCAGGCGTTAAAATGAATGGCCTACCTAATGAATGCAGACAGTTTGGTTTGGTTTGGTTTGTTGAGGAACGGGGTTTCAAAACCCATTCCATTTATAAAACAACGTGTTTGGGTCAAATCCAACTTCAATTGATAACACAAGTGAAGTCAGTTTCAGCTTATTTAACAAATTTGGATGAGAGCGTTGCCCTATTGGTGGGTCAGTGCTTGGGTCCACTGCAGCAAACCCCGTTTTCCCCTGAAGACACTTAAATTTGTTTTCCCCAAACAATATTCCTTGTTGGTTGACTTCCTGAATAAACCTTTCCCATTTATGCTATTTTTAAAATTTATGATATTCTGAATGCTATATGCGTGAACCTCTTTAAGGAGGTCTCGCGCTCCATTAACCTTGCCATAGCAAATATGAAGCTTTCCCCTAGTGCACCATTGGTTCTCCCAGGTTCCCTCCAACCTGGGTCACTTATCCCCTTTCACTTTGTGCACCACGTCACGTTTGGTGGTTATTTTATTATAAAATTTGCAATCTTATGCTTAAGTTGTTATTACTCCAGCACCCTCTGCTGGTCTATAATCACTTTGGTACTAACGGCTAGTTCCCTGGAATTAGCCTGGTGCACCATGCACTGCCACGCTGGGAACAAGAGAGTTATTGACACTCTCCTTACAGTGAAGCCTCCTCTAGGGGGCACAACTTGCCTAGTGGCAAATGCCAAATCTGGCTCCCATTGACTTGGGTTGATCCCAATTCAAAGTACTTGGGAAAACCCCTAATAATATTTAATGTTAAATTATTTTAATTATTAAGTTATGAATTGACACTGGCAACTAAAAAATTTGAGAATTTTGAAATCATGTTATACTCAATTGAGTTCATGGCAAATACATTTTAACGCTGAAACTTTATTAAATGGTCATTTTGGGTTGTTCTAGCAATTATTCTGAGGTCTGTTATACCTAAGCAAGTGAGGTTGTTTCTGCCACTATTTTTACTAGTTTAAAATTTCAGGATTGATTTCACTAGCATTTTGAGTTTAAGATAATCCCCCACCTTGTATTAAAGGTTTTTATAAATGTTATTATTATTTACTCTATTGGCAACTGATGCTCAAATTTTCTATCCTAAGCAATTATCACCTGGCTCCTGCTACCTGCCTTTCAAATCATTTCCTGAGTTCAATTTACACCTTCAAGTTTTTGATAAATACTTGAGGCAATATTATAATAAAGGGTATGCCTACCATACCTAATTTTAATGCTTCAATGATAAATCCCTTCTCCATCTAGGGTCAAGACTGTGGAGAATAAGGGAACTTTAGCTCCCTTTCTTGGGCAGGGCAGTGAACAAAGCCTCCTGCACCCGCCCACTTGTTAGAATTCTTTGCCCACATTATATGAGAACCTAAGAGGCTAGAAATCCCAAAACCCTTAAACTATATGATGGCGCCCTAAAAGTGGGTGTTGAGCATTGAAAAAGAACAGGGATTGTGAAATTCTTGCAGTGATGAAAGAAGTGGTGGTGCTTTAAATATGAGCTAAACTAACATTGGTAGCCATTTAGATGAAGTCATCACCTTGATTTCTCCTGCAATTGGGGTTAACTGTCAGCCTTTTCCCATGATTTATATTTTTTAACAAAACAGTATTTGATATCTAGATAAAAAAACTAGAAACTAAGGTTTTTGATAAACTTTTATTTAAAAAATATTAATGATAATAATCCAACAGTCTAACAATAGAAGGGTGTTGGGCTTTAGGGGTGGGCAGGTGAAAAGGTGGGCTTAGATGACCAGTAAAGTTCAAAAGTGAAATGGTAAATATTTCTGAATAATCTAAAAAGAGTTTTGAATGTCATAGATATAATGACTAACAATTAAACTTGATTGGGTGCCTTACTTTAGGTGAATTTAATCACTGTTTTGACTACTAGATTTTTGCTTCAGCACTATCCATACTTGTTGCCTTGTTTGAATCCCATTATCTACCTTTCTTGTTTTATTTAAGCCATAATTGCATTTTTGTAGTACATTTTCACCTGCGGTTACCCCAGTTGTCAATTTTTTAACAAATTAGGATTCTCTCAATGGGACCTTCTGTTTGAGAAGGTATCTCTTGTTGTCAGCATTACCTTTGGAAACATCTTAAGTTCAAACCAATCTTCCTAATCTCCTCCACATAGTTTTCTGATTATTTAAATATAATAAATGGTTTTGAATTAAGAATTGGCTTAGGACTGGGTGGGTCACACAAGGGGAACCTGAAACTATACATATTTTAACCAAAGTATGCCCTAGATTGTTAAATTAGATGAGTGGCAGAGCCTTTAGATTAATTCCCTTTTTGTTTAGAAGAGGTATAAGTCCTCTTCCAGCTTGATAGCTGGAGCCTAGGGCCTTAAAATATCATCTTTACTAAATAAAGATAAAAGGACATATTTAGGCATTGTGGACTTAAGTACAAATCTAAAGGCCTTAGAAGGAAATCAGAATTTTAAAGTATATATAATTTTATACCATCTATTTTTTCTCTCTCGTTGCAATCACTTTTTCAACTTATTCAATTTGAGTCTGATTCTAGTTTGATAATCTCACAGAGGAGATTAGTCTGCGCCCATGTCAGGGAGCAGTTGGGCAAGTAAGGTAAGAGGAGCAGGTGGTAGGCCCGCGGCCTCAAACGTTTGAAAACACCCTGGAGAAACTGGTGGAATAGAAACAAATATAAAAAAACCGGTGGTCACTATTTCCCCAGAAATCCTCAATTGGCAAGCACGATGCAACTAGTACATCAACACGCCGCACTCCCAACTACTCTTGTTGGTGGAATATGGAGTTCGTGTGTTTCTGGACATCCAACAAACAACTCTATGGGAAATATTTGTGGGGATGCGCACACTTTTTTCCTGACCGTGGTGTACGTCGCACCTCACTCCATGTCATGCAGTTGGCTGGACCTCAGTTTCAAAAGCAAGGAGGCAGCAGATGAATCTGCTGCAGTGCACATAATTATTGACCTCCCCAAAGGGCAATGGGTCATCAAAACCAAATGCACCAGATGGACAAAATCCAACCAAGTTTTCCTCACGTTTGACGTTTTGCCAACTACAGTCAAGCGTGCCATTCTGGAGCAGCACCTGAAAGATGGTCTCACCATTTATGGTGAAATACAATTTTTTGAGATGCAATGCTTTATGCTGATGCCACACCTGTGCACTGGCAAAGCCATAGCAGTTCTGACCCCAACTGAGGAGATTGCAAAGGACCTAACCCAGATCCTGCACTCCACATATATCAATATTGAAGGGCATACCACCCACCCTTTCCGGGTAACTGTGGACAGCGCGCCCCTCATCTGCACCCACTGTGATGCGTTCAGCCATAAGGCACATGCACGCCTCACCAAGGAGGGCATCACATTCCAAGAGCACCCCTCGGCGGCCATGGCCAGCGGAGAGGCGCACTATGAACCAACTGCAAGCACCAAAGAAGCTTTCCCGTGGAGAGCACAAGGCTGCTACCTACTGGTAAACCCTATTTCCCCACAAGAGTGGAAGAAGGCCAAGCAGGCCCACAGGGCTGCGGCCAAGGAAGCGGCCAAAGTCACCACCACTATCCCACACTCCCAATGCCAGGAGGACATCAAAATCTTTGCGGTGGAAGCAACTCAGGAATCCATCAACCAATCAGATTGGGAAGCCCATGCTGAATGGGCCACCCAATCTAAGGATCTGATGGGTGACTCGATTTCACCCAATCTTTGCAAACAAGCACCAGTCAAAACTAAATTGGGGTCCAACCTACCTGAAAAAAAATTATTGACCCAATTGTTGGTGCACTGAACTCATCCATACCGCAAAAAATTTGTTTGACGTTGGGGAAACAAAAAGTGAAGGCAAAAGCCAATGTGAACCTTTCTGCTAAAATCAATAAAACTACCAATAGCGTTGCTGCAAACACCCACGCTGCTGTGAAGGCCCATGGGGATCTAGAGGAGGCTAGTGGGCCTGGGTGCCCACCCCCTCGCACCTAAGGTGCGATGGGGGAAACCTTCACTTTAAGGATGTTGAATATCGCTGAACTCAAGGCCTCACCGTCCCAGGCTAGAAAACTGAGTTTTTTACAAAAAAATTTACCCGTGGATATCCTGGTCATCCAGGAGACCCACTGTCCACGAGGTTCTGAGGATGCTTGGAAAACCATGCTCCTCCCTTCCCTATCCTTTTGGTCAGAGCACTGTGGGATGCTAGTTCAGAAAAACAATTTTCAAATTTTTATTGTCAGAATCCTTCCTCAATGGCTGATTCCTCATTATCACTTTCTCATGGGCTGATGTGGCACATGCTATCATCAACATCTATGCCCCAACCTGTGCATGAGAACGTCAGTAATTTTTCTTATTGGTCAAATCCCTCCCATTACCCCCAGACCCTTTTGTAGTCAGTGATATGAACTGTTGGCTAAACACACCAACGGACCATTGGCCTTCCTCCTCCCACACCCCCCAGGGTCACGTAAAACTTCACTTTCTAAAGGCCACCCTTGGGTTAATGGATGCGCTGCTGCAGCGAGCCCTGCTGCTCGAAAACATGATGCATCTCACATCCACAATGGCTAATTAAGGTCCATGACCCGCATAGACCTTATCCTTACGCTGGCGAAATTCCAACCTCACATTTTCCACTTCCAAACAACAAAAATTGAATTCTCTGACCACCAGCTGGTCTTGATAACCTACCACCTACCTGTCACAGTGGCTAAGGCCCCACATTGGTGCAAACTCCGCCCTCCCAAACTTGCATTGCCAGGATTTTCCACTTGGGTGGAATCTGCAACTTTGGCAAAAGAGTTTGTTACATCATTTTATGTGGACCTCATCTCCACATGGGCAGCCTTCAAAGAGGATACCATCCGCCACTCTCGCCACCTCTCCTCCTGATGCTCACAAGCCACATTGGCCATCATCTCGCGCACTCTGGCAGAGTTGGCACACCTGGAGTCCAACATCCCAGCCACAAAATACAGCCCTGCATGAAGCTGGAAGTGGGCGGAGGCAGCCACCCACCTCAATGCGCTCAAAAGGCAACACAAACATTGGGTTTGTGTTCAGTACAGGGCCAAACGCATTACAGAGGGTGACAAGTGCACCGCATATTTTTTAAAAAAAAATTTGCACCACGCCAGAGTGTGGCCTGCACACAGGTGTGAAGATCGGATGATTCCATTGTGGATACACCAGCTGAAGTGGCAATCAAAACATAAAAGTATTACTCTGAGTTATAACAATCCAATCCAATTCAGCTGGCTGAAGTGGCAGAATTTCTCAACTGAACCCACATCCACACCATTTCCCAATACCCGGAAATAATAAATTTGATTATTCCAAATGAATTATGGACAGCCATCCATGGTGCACAAAACTGGAAATGCCCAGGCCCAGATGGCATTCCATATGAATTTCATAAAAAGTACTTCAAATACATATCCCCACTACTGCTTGCCTCACTTAACCAGAGCCTTCTGGAAACGCGCATCCTACCAGGAGGACAAGAGGCCTTCACCGTCACACTCTTCAAGAAAGGGGACAAGATAGACTTAGCCAACTGGCGCCCAATTCTTTAACTAACACGGATACAAAAATTTTAACAAAAATCATGGCTAACCGTTTAGGGATTGTAGCATCTGCCACCATCTCCCCAGAACAATTCGGTTTTATCCCCAGAAGGTTGATTTGGGACAACGTGCACTCTGTGGCTAATGCATGCCAGTCCACAGCCTCTGGGGCACTTGTATTCTTGGACCAACAGAAGGCCTATGATAGAGTAAACTGGGAATACCTCAGGGCCTGCCTCCATCAATTCCGCTTACCCCTCACTTCATCAACTGGGTGATGCTGCTCACGGAATCTGCAACAATGGCAGTACGTGACCCTGGCTTCCTAACGGAAGTAGTCCGCCCTCAAAGGGGCTTGCGACAAGGGGACTCCCTTAGCCCACTCTTATACAGCTTCAGCCTTGACCCACTACTTCAAAATGTGAATGCCCAACTCTCTGGGGTCCATGTGCCAGGCCAAGCCCCAGTTAAGATGATGGCGTTTGCAGATGACTGTGTGGTTGGGGTGTCTAATAATAAAGATGCACGTGCACTTGAAGCTCTCATCCAGGAGTATTCCTGGGTAAGTAATGCTGCACAAATGCTTCCAAAACCGAAATCATCCTCCTTGGTCAGTATCAAACCTGCTGGGCCCCAGCGACCAGTGCCCAGCCCAGCCCATCTGCTCGCACACGTGCTCGCCCTCCCAGCTCACCCCACACCACTGGTGCTCCCCTTTGTGCCACGCCCTACCATAGGGCCAGTCCGCCATCTGGGCGTGTGGGTGGAGGCAGGCGGGTACGCATCAGCAGTAATGGAGAGTTATATTCTAGACAACGTGACAAAGTGCATCACCTCCCTCAAAGCCCACCCTACTTCCCTTACTGGCAGGGTTATTTTAGCCAACTCTATGCTCCTCTCCAAAGTCTGGTTTGGAGCCCACGCCATCCCCTTCTCCCCAAGCTTTTTCAAATCCTTGTATGCCCTGCTGCAAGGATGGCTTTGGTCAGGCCGCCCACCACCAGTACAGCTAGAGGTCATGTTTGGCCCTCATCATCATGGAGGCATGGGCCTGCTTGACTTCAAAGCCCATGCTGCCAAGATCCTGGGCACCTGGATTGTGGCCATCACTGCCCCTATGCTCCCCTCCCAACACTGGTCCCGCGCGGCCCACTCCAACTTCTCCCGCGCCTTGGGCCTTAACAATCCATCGAACCCTCACTCCCTGATGAAATACCTGGCTTCACACCCATCGGCCACAGGTCCTCATGGGACTAAAACCCACTACAAATGAATCCTCCTCTCCATGCGGAGCACTGAGTGGAGAATTCATATTAGCGGACACACAGCCCAGAGAGGCTCCCCCTCTCCTCAGTTCACACAAGAGGTACAGGGGCTACCCATCCAAGATGGCGTGATCCCCACATGGCCCCATGTCCTATCCAGGGTGAACTACCTGGACATGATGGACATCCCTTACTCCATTGAGACCCAAAAAACTATCTGGAAATATGCTCACCATCCTCTGTTGCAGCCTCAAATCCGCTCCCAGGTGTGGCGCTGCCTGAGGTGGGTGTACCATACAGCTGAGTGCTCTAACACTTTACACTCATCCTGCATCATGTGTGGCCATTATGGAACGCTGTTCCACCGCCTGGAGAAGTGTCCTACTTCTAAAGTGATATGGCACGAAGTTCAACGTATGCTGGGCCAGGATCAAACACATCCCTTCAGTCTGTCAAGAGATATGTTTGCTTTATCAATGGCCTCCCCCCTTCCACCCTCCCTCCATGCTCTGGTGGTTGCAATCGCTATGTGGACTATCCACACGATTGTCTTGGATGCCATCACAGGCTCCACCCCCACCCTTCCAGAAGCTGTCCACAGATTCTGGTCTCATTTGGTGGACCACTTTCAAGTGTGGATGTTTGGATACCTCCCACCACATCACCGACAGCTGGTCTCCTCCTGGTTCCCAGTTTGGTTCATCAAATCAGACCCTTTCCTCCACACATGTTCAATTGTGGCTACGGCCCCTCCACACGTTCCCTCCCCCTCCCCATAAGTGGCGTTCCCTCTGGCAACAAGAGATAGCATCGCTTCTCTGGGGTGCCTTCCCTGTTACTAAGTTTTGTCTCTTTTGGGTCAAATTTGGAAGTGTCCATCCCATGGTCAGCCTTCCTCACAATAAATTTAAATAATTTTATACCATCTATAGCTCTGGGCTATGATTGCATGCTATTAAGTCATGCACTATTATACTAAAGAGATCTATTGCTCAAGATCTGATTAATTATGCAGACATCTCAACAATCTATTAATAAAATGACCAATTGTGCTGATACAAAAAATCTTACAGTATTGTTTCCCATGACCAACTTTGATTACTTCACATTTGAGGCTTTAATTCTAGTATTTTCAAACAAAAATGTATTCTGAAAGGGTTGAGCTCTATTAAATTACTAGCCTCCAAATACCTGCACTTTGCTATGATGTTTATAAAGATATTAGACAATTTAAATTAAATATTTAAATTTTATAATAGATAACCCCCAGCCACTCAGCTAAAACCTTTAACCTATTAAATCAACAAAATAATTATAGGTTGCTTAGCAAACCCATTTTTTAAAAATAAATATAGATTGGTACCAGGAACTATCCTACTAGACAACAACCCTATCTTCCTTTTTATTTTAATCTATATATCTTTATTTAAGCTTTAAGTGATATAAACTAAGAGGGTAGGGGAGAAAACAATGTGTTTTCCTAGCCAGTATAGGTTATATACCTGTTATGTCCCAAACCTGCACAGGAGTGGTAGCAGGCTTTACCCTGCTAGGCTGACTATTTTTCCATAGCAAACCTAAAATACCCATTGAATCAATAATACCAAACTGTTAGCTGAAACATTATCAATAAAAATGCTCACTACCTGACTATAGAACAGATACTTCAGCTAGTTTTTATATAATTTCCTAGTAGGTGTCTATGAACTAGGAATCTCCATGTTAAATTTCAAAATTTTTAGCTTATATGGTTTAAGAAATATAATAAAAATTAGCCTCTATGATATAGAGATTCAAAGTTATGTATATATATATATATTAAAATTCTAAAATACTACCTACATGAGAGCCTAACACACAAGAGACATATACATTCCAAATTCATGTAAGTAGGTATTTTAGTTTGGGTTATAAAAGATTTTTTGTATGATTTCCAAATTTGAATAGCCTTATAAAAGACATTATTACCATAATAAAACAAGATATTATACAAAAAGTAAAAATTTTATTATTTCTAGCTTAGTGGATGCATATGAACTAAAAAGTATATCCATGTCAAATTCTAAATAAAAAGCTTTTGTAATTTAGAAGATATGACAAAAGTAGCTTATATATATTCACAGTTTATTGCAATATTTTTTAGTTAAAAATTAGATTTTTTCAATAAAACCTTACCTACATGAGAACTTGATACTCAAGCGGGGAGCATACCAAATTTTGCATACATAGGCATCTTATTGTGGGAAAATAATTTTTATAACTTCTATATAGATTTATATAGAGGAGTGGATAGCATAGCGGGGTGGTTCCTGCTCCACTCTGGGTCAGGTTTTGATCAAAACAGTTTCGAAACCAGCACAGGCTTAAAAAAGAAACTCGGCGCGGCATATTTGTCCCAAGGTCGACCCGCCTCGTTTAATTTTAATTTTATATAGATTTATATATTTGCAATTTTTGTTGCTAAAATGAATTTAAAACTGCTCATGTACTTGAAAATCAACACCCAAGCTACACATGCATACCAAATTTCATAAATTTAGGTTTGTTTTTATTTAGTATAATTTTTGAATAAAACTTTTTACTTTTTATAATAGAAATTTATTAATGCAAAATTCAAATTGCTTATTCACATATTTAAAATATCTCCGAAATAAACAGTTGCTTAACTGAACTATAAATTTTGAACAGAAGCTCCATGCCAAATTTCAAACTACTGGCTTTTGTTTAAGATAACCGGTGATTAATAGTGTCTCAATATATATTAAGCCATCGAGCATATAATTGACTGCTGCAACTTTGCACTTTTAGCTTTGTCAATGAAAATAGTTACGTTTAAAGACCACATAATTTGCTTGAAACAATTATCTTGAATTAAATAAATAATCTACCTTCATCTTCACTAATGTATGTCGTTTAAATTTGCACCAATGAGAGTTTAAAGTTATCTAAAACGAAAGTTAAATATATGTTTACAGCTGGAAGCGTGTGCCTAGTAAATTCACATAAAATTTCGTTGGAGCCATTAATCATAGATGCTTTTGTAAAGGCACTTATCTAACGGTTTAAGTATTTTGCAATGGTGTATCCTTTTAGTGAAAATCTTTGTGGAGCTAATTTTCAAGTAAAATTTTTATAAAGGTACGTTAAGGTTGCCTTGCAATTAAATATTTACAAGGTTTGCAAAAAGTTCTTCGTGGATACTAGAAAGTATCAGGTATTGACGTCTCTGATACTCAGCTACAAATCTTTTAAGCTCCAATACCAGATTTCTCTAAATCCTGATATTAAAAGTAAAAAACCATAAACGTAATCTCTAATTGACACAATTGACACGTTACCTTGATAAATTGCTAGTTTTAAAAGCAAAGTAACCGAGCCAAATCAAACAGGCGCCGAATGAAATGTGAATAAAAGGAAGCAGCAAAGACGTATAGATTTCATCTTAAAGGTTTGATAAAGGAAAAAATAATGAGCTTAACCCGTTTAACTTTATAACGAGATTGTTTCCTCTTACCAACGCAATAAACAACGATTCATAGTAGACTTAAACAATTTATACAGAGTAAGAGAATACAAAGGGTTTGAAAAGACGATTGCGTAATCTAGGACTTTAATCTAAGATATGCGAGAGAAGTATTTTGAGGTTAAAGCTGAAAGTATAATAAAAAGCCAAAAATATTAATAGCAAAACTTAGGAAGCTTTTATCCCCAGCTAAGCTAAAGTCCTTCTTGCGTGGACAACGGTCTTTATTTTTTAGAACCAGAACGTCCCTATATGAAAGAAAAGATCCATAAAATTCAACTTTCCTTAATAATATAAAACTCTTTGCTAGGCAACTAAACCACCCTTTTTAAGCAGTTCCGTATAAGCTTAACATTCAAGCATTCTTCGCAACCATGCCAAGCAGATTTAAAAATTGGCTTAGAAACGTGTTAAGTCGTTAACACCTAAGAAAGCGAAAAATATAAAGAAGCAAATATGAATCTAGTTTAAATAACTTTAGCATTCAATAACAAACTAATATAAAGGGTGAAATATACCGAAGTAAAATGAACACAAAGTTACCAAAAATCCGAAATTAAAGGGTGGCACAATAGTTAAGAAAAGATACATCCGTTGCATAATTAAGACCTTCAAAAACTTATTAAGAATAAAGCTATGCTCTTAAAAACGTGTACCTAAAATTATCACCATTGAAAGTAACCACGATGCAGTGAATCGCACTTACTAACGCGTAACAGCTGATAAAAATAAGCCCAAAATTAACAAATAAAAAAGGGAGTGGGATATTTTATTCAACAAAGGCTGATCTGAACTTCGCGTAAGGCTTAATAAATTAAGGCTCGTGAAGTGTAATGCATACAGAATTAACAGATGGAAGCTTCTTCGAGTGCGTCGTTTCAGGTCGCGCACACCCGAATGCAAACTAAGAGGAACGGAAGCTCGATATATCGCTTCAAATTGTGATCATTCAGTACGAGAAAAAACAGATGGGAATATGCAGCTTAAATACTTAATCTTTTGCTTTTTCCAAAAGCAGGCTACGAAGCCAGCTGACCTGTTTCTCCAACTCCTCAACCTTTTTCTCTAAAGTTTCAGCTTTTTTAGTCATCTCAGTTGCTCTACGCTCCAACTCCGCCTCCCTTTCCTTTTTCTTCACCCTAAAGCGGGCCGAGGCTAATGTATTCCTTCGCCTCTTTTCATTTATTAAAGCTTCTTCATTCAGATCGACAGTATCTGACGTAGAGCTAGCTGCCCGTTTGCTCTTTCTTCTTTTGGTAGGAGGATCAGGGGATCGAGAAGTTGAGGTACTTGCTTCTTTGATTTATTTTCTGAAGATGCTGCAGGAGGTATTGGTTGTTCAGTGGGTATATTGCTGTGCGGTGCATCCTGGTTAAGATACAAGAGCTGAGCAGCATTCAAGTTCAAGTTACAAACTATACTCAACCTAAAGAAAATAAAAGCTACCTGGAAGCATGTTGGTCATGCAGTCAAGGGTATCAAACCCAGCTCCGTTTAGAAAGGATAGATTCTGAAACCCAGCGAAACCAAAATGAGCATTTGTCCAGGGATCTTGCTCAACAGGTTGGTACTGTTCTTCATAATTAGCTATGAAGGGTAAGAAAGGATCTGGTCCGAGGTTAGAAAACGGTTCATCGTTAGGCATGGTCTGAAGCTGGTTTACAGAAGCAATTCAATTACGATATCAAGTATAAAGCGACGCCTCTGGATATTGGTATTCAAGTGTGAAATCAGAAAAAACCCCTAATGAGCTTATGTTAGGTTGAATTTGCAATCCAATCTGCTTGATAATGAACTTTCCCCATCCCATCCAATACGAAATTTGATGCTAGAGTTCCGTTCCTTAAAGACCTAAGCCAATAATCATGGGACTATCAAACGCTACGATATTATTATTTATTCGAGGCAAGCTAACCAGGGGACGGACATTGCCTACAAGATTATTACCCAAGTTAAAAGGCCAGTTTTTTAACTGCGTAGTAATTTTACCAAACCCCTCTAATTTTTCTCATTTAATAATTCATATAAACTTCATTATAGTATCTATTAAAATTAAATTGTGCTTTGATCCAAAAAGTAATAAAAGCGTATTTTGATATACCTAATTTGAAGAAGTATTGTGTAATCTAATATTCTTACTTAATAATTTAAATTTCTTTTAAGGGAGGATACCCCAGTGGTATAGACCCTCTACCACTGCCTCCCGAGTTCGATCCCGATAATGGACTTTGGGTAGGGGACGATTTTGACTGTGTTGGTTTTGCGCGCCAATGCCCCGAACCGAGATAGCAAATAGCATAGGCGGTCCATGGAGTTCCTGGCCTATCATACGCCGCGCATGGAGGTTTTCCGGGTTTTATCCTCCTTTCCCATTTTCTTCACTTCACTAATCGGTGCGGTATCGTCCCCAGGTCGGCCCACCTCGAATAAAATTTAAAAATTTAAATTTCTTTTATTATAGTATCTACTAAAATTACTTAAATTTTGCTTTGTTCAAAAAATAATAAAAATGTATATTGTTCTACTTATTTTTAAGTAATATTGTGTAATAAAAATATAAATACAGAAGGAACATTGAATTATATAGCTTTATGGGCTTAGATATAGTTTATAAAAGCATAAAATTTAAAAAATACTTAGTATATATTGAACGTAACGGTAATCTTAGGTTGTACTTGTTTATTGAAATCTTTTAAGATAAGAATTTGTCTTTATAATTAAGAAAGCCTTATAAAAATAAAAGTATGGTTTAGCAAAGTAATATATTGATCATCTGTTTAGTATGTCTATCAATCACATAAACGTCATTAACCTTCAGATACAGCAAGATTATATATTTTTATAATCCATGCCTAATTAAAGTATATAGCTTTTTACAGTTAGCGGTGAGATGCCTGAGTAAACCAGTCAGTGTTTTATTAAGAAAATATTTTTATGGGAAGGCAATAATAGGGACAAGGTACTTATATAAGAGAAAGCACTTTATACAAAGTATGGATTGAAAGACTGCTATCTAGACATAGTAGAAAAATAAAAAATAGGAGCAAATTCTCAGCTACTGATGATACGTTAAAACTAAAACTAGAGGTATTAGCACATTAGTTAAGTATATCTTATAAAAAAAGAGTATAGCCTCTTCTAGAAAGTTTTTTAAAAGGCTTATTCATAGATACTGACAATATGCATAACTTAAATATTAGCTTCAGAGTGTTGAGAATTATGCTATACTTACCAGGTAAATCTATATTTAAGTCAATAGTTTCTAAATATACTGATTTAACTATGACTCTTTATACTCTATTCTAGACATCAATTAGATTTTAAATCTAATGCATCTGATCTATCTGAAGATAGCACTATATTTCTTATACCGCAAAGAAGATATTTAGAATTTGTTTATATACCATATAAAGATAACTGCTGTCTGGCATTAAAAAATGCTGTTTTTTACGCTGGTTCATGTTATAATATTCAGATCACAATCTAATATTATCACCAATGAGAATTTGGCCAACTTTTATAATTATAGATAATTAAAAAAATATTGCTCTATAGATAAATTAGCTTGGACAAGTAATGATCAGGTCTCTAAATCCCACAATTGCCATATGACATACAAACCTGGAAGAAAGAGAGTTGTTTTTATCTACTGACAAAAATGTAAGTTTCATTATCCAAGACCCCTGCTCATATGGTGGCAGGTTACATCCCACAAACTGAGGTTCAGGCGAGCTACCTATAATTGACCTGACCTCTAGTCACCAGATGGAGAAACTAATATATTTTCTTGGTCAGCACTTCAGTGTAGGCTTGCAACCAACTGCTTTTTTGCTTGTTCATCAACTCTATATTGTCAAAATAGTATGGAGTTTAATGGATTCAATGGTAGAAATCTTATTTTCCAGTTTGAGAGTTTCTGATAAACAATTTAAATTATAATTAATATCTTAAATATTTAGGCCCTCAGCTCACCATTGATGCTAGGACCAACTAGACTTCCAAGCCTATACAATCAAATTATGTTGACTCATTTGGTTTTGTTTATATTTTGGGGTGGCAATTCTTTTGTGCCCAGTTTAGAATATCATCCGCCACATTTCCCACCTTAATAGACTGATCTGTTTGCAACAATATTTAATTAACTATAATTTTGGTCTCATCTTAAGTTTTATTTATCTAAATTGGGGTTGTTGAAATCAAGGTTTTTGGTAAAGCTCGCATGTGCTGAATATCTCCTGGTTTTAACAATAAGGCGGGAGAAGTTTTAATTCAACTGCTGAAATTATGGAAGATGGTTTTTTTACCACTAATTAAAATAAAACTTTAAAACTGATAATAATGTTTGGTTTTTATAAAGTTTTATTAGCTGCGATGAGCAGGTTAAGAAGTGACCCTTATACATTTACACTGCTTAGTATATAGATGTAATTGAGGCTTGCAAAGTGAGATAGTTAACTAATTCATTATTGGCTTCCAGCCTATTTAGAAAATATGAAGGTTCAATATATCAAAACACTTGAAACTTGCCTCACTTTGTTGAAATAGCTGATGGAGGGTCAAGAGTTGGTAAAACAAAGCCGTGAGGTAACGTTTGCTAAATTTAGGCTAATTACCACGAGGAAATTAATTTTACCTGGTGTGACCCCCTCAAGGCCTATAAAAGGGCCTGGTCTCTACACTGAAGTTTGCAGTAAATTGACTGTAGAATGTGGGGAGACCTCTGGATGGCTTCCCTGATTTTTCCAGTGACTCAGCATAATCCTATCATTACTTTTAGGCCTATTTGGCCTAAGAGAGAGAGAGCAATCTCTTTACTCTGAAAGGCTGAATTCCATCAAGAATTGGATTTGTCTTTGTATATTTAAAACCAGAGTTATTCTCCTCTTATTTATTCTTATTTTCTAGTCAAACAACTGTTCATCCAATATTATCCATTTGTTGGGCCATGGGGGAGCAACTCTAACCTGTGCCTGTAATTAATCAGGACCCTGAAGCCCCCAGTGAGTTAATAAACCTCAAAAACCTTAGGTAAGCTAAAAAGAGATTGCAAAAGATGGTCCCTTATTGAAATGATCCTCAAGGTATTTATAGAACCTTGATGGATCAGGGACAGGTGGATTTGGGATGGGAGAGTCTCAACATCAATTGCTGAGAATAGTAAATATAAATAACTAAATATCTTAAGGGAAATGTGAGCATCCTCAGCATAATTCACCAGTGTGCCTGAAAGGGTTGATTAATTGGGGTTCTGCACCAGTCAGTAATTCTCAATGACCTGATTGGTCAATTGACATCCTTGACATTAGTCGCCAGTGTCAAATTTACTATTATTAAATTATCAATAATATTATCAGGGCCAATCCCTGATACTTCAGATTGGGCTTACCCCAAGTTAATGGAGAGCCCAATCCAGCATCCAACCATAGGCAGGTTGCAACCCCTAGTCAGGGCTTCCCCAATATAGAGAGAATCCTGACACTCTTCAAGAATAGTGGGGGGAGAATAAGGGCAAAGAAACTGACCATGAACTCTGTTGATCACAACTCAAGAAGCAAATGACTTGATAGAATATTCATCACCCCTTTTGTAGGTGATAACAAATGGTCCTTCCCAGATGAACCCTAGCCTCTCACTTCTAGGAGTAATATGGTTATGATAATATAATACCAGGTCAGAGATCTTAGGAGAGGGTAGAGGTGATCTGAGTTCATTTGCTGCTTGACCCTCTTTGGTGACAGTTTTGGATAGGTTAATCACAGCTTCCAATTATAATTGGATAATATGTTGGGATGACTTCCTCATGGCCTGGTCTAGGTCATCAGTCCTGGCTGAAAAGACATCTTTTGCCAACAGGGCAGGTATGCTAGGTTCCCAACCATACAAAACATGGAATGAAGACATTTTTAGAATTTGATGATAGCTAATGCAATAGGCCATGAGCGCACTGGGCAAATACTGGTTCCAATGCATAGGGTCAGAGGTGGCCATTATTTTTAATATGGATAATAAAGTTCATTCGCCCATTCTACAGTCCCATTGGTTGAAGGGTTATAAGAGGCAGAGAAAAGTTGCTGGGTGCCCAAGGGCGTGGCCAGGATTTTGACCACTAGTGAGGTAAAATTCTTCCCATTGTTGCATAGGAGGACCTGTGGGCAATCATGGCAGATAAAGATTTATTGGTGGAGGAAAGCGGCGGTAGCTTTGGAAGTTTGAGCAGGGAGAGCCACCGCTTCAATCCATTTTTAAAGTGATCAATACCTACCAGAATGTAGAAATTTCCACTGGTGGTCTGGGGTAGCGGTCCTAGCATGTCTAAACTGATAGTATGAAAAGGTTGCTGAGGGGTAGTGGGTTAGTATTGGTATTTGGTCTTGAAGCAAGATTGCTTATTACATGTTATACAGGCATCCAAGACTTCAATGATGGATTTAATGATACCCTCCCAATAGTACCATTCCTTGATTCACTCATACGTCTTCCTCACTCCACCATGCCCAAGGGTGGAGTGGGCGTTAAGATTACTGGTACCCTCTCTGAAGGTCGCAGATAGGGCAGCAATTTTACTCCTACCTGCTTATATAACTTTCCGCTTTCCACCTTAGTGTTGTGGGAATTTCATGCTAGCATTTTCTGGATGGGGTCATCCTCATTGTCCCAGGTTTCAGGGGTCATTAGGAGATCATTTAATCTATTCACTTCACTGTTGTACAGATGAAGGATAGGCAGCCAAGTCAAACCATCCACATTTATATGACGCGTCCCTGCTCAGTGCTCAATTTTCATATCATAATGTTGAAGTTTAAGGGCTCAATGGGCCAACCGTCCGGTGGAATCCTTCATGTTTTGTAGCCATTTTAAGGAGGCCTGGTCAGTGACCACAGTGAAGGTAGTGCATATAGGAAAAAGCGGTAATGTTTAACAGCAAGTAAGACCGCAAGGCACTCCTTTTCAGTGATACTGTAGTTACGTTCAGCTTTTGACATCATTTTGCCAAAGTAGGAGATCAGATGATCTATGCCATTACTGTCCAATTGGGCCAGGATGGCTCCAACGGCATAGTCTGAGGCATCGGTGAACAATATGAAGAGTTTACCATAATTGTGGTGGCTTAGGATAGGGCGTTGCTGAAGCAAATTCTTTAGTGTTTCAAATGCGGCTGCTTTTTCTAAACCCCAATAAAAAGAGGTGTTTAATTACAATAGTCAGATGAGAGGCTCGCTAAGCTGGGCAAACTTGGGGATGAATTGATGTTAGTACCCCATCATACCCAGAAATACTTGAATATCCTGGAGGTTCTTAGGGGCAGGCATTTTAGAGAAAGCTTTAACTTTATCTTGTAATGGACGGATCCATCCTGGGAGATATCATAACTGAAGAAATCAAGCTTCTTTTAGAAGAAGGTGCATTTTGATAGTTTCAACTTGATGTTAGAAGCCCATAGGAGTTAACTTCTTTTAAGTGAGCGATATGATCTGTGAATGTTGCAGAAAAGATGGTGATGTCATCAAGATAGACAATCACTTTCACAGCTAGTGACATATTTTCTGGAATTAACCGCCCTTATAAAGCCAAGTCCAACAAGCCCTTAGGGCAGAGACAAGAACCTCTAAGGGTCACCAATGACCTATCTAAGGTTATTGACAAAAAATGGGTTTTGGATTTGCCAGCCAGGGCTGAGGAAAATGGCTTATTTGAGGCTAAAACCCAGGCTGGAATCAAACTTAAAACCCAGAAAATCACAAGATATGAGGTTACAAAATTTGGCCAAATTCGAAATTTTTTGATTTTGTTGAAGAATGACGAATTTGTAGCTCATATCAGATTTCAATAACCACTGGAATCTTTGTGAAGCAACCCTCTATAATTAAGTCCAAAGATGAGAAAGGCTTTGTTTTTCTCAGATATTCTGATCACCCTAATAAAGTCTAGAAATTTTGGGCCAGTTTTCTGTATAATTTTTGTTTTCTTCAACAAAAAATATACCTCTACAAAGATCTGTGGTGTCTGGAGTTCGTTTTCCGCTCTGGTTTTCACCCCCTGCTGTACGTGAGCCCTCCACCCATTCCACCAGCTCCGCCTCCTCCTATTTTTCTGGCATTTGCCTTGATTTTTATGCCACCCTTGTCAGGCAAACAGCAATATAGAATTAGACTGGCCTGCCAGCCTAAGTGCCAGAGCACCCAAATGGCAAACCAGAATGCCAAAGGCACTGCTGCTGGCACAACAGATATGAAACTGGAAAGGAGATTCATCAATAACTTCCAGTGAGCCAGAATCTCATACAAGCACATGTTTAAATACCAGATGAATACAGCCTTTAACCCTGAGGGGTGTGTGAGTGTCAGCGGATAGGGCAGAATAATTTTCAACATAAAAAACTGAATTTTTGAAAAAGGTTTTAATGGAAAATTTTAAGGAAGAAAAATCAACCAACAATTTTCTCATTGCAATGCAATTGATTAAATAGTGGTTAATTGATGCAGGGACAAACTGGGATTGGGACCCTCAATTCTGACCTAACTGGCGAATTATTTGGGAATGGGGCAGATAAGTTCACTGGGAACTGACATCAAAGAATTTTGCAGCAGGCTGAGTCACTGTCAGTTTGACCTCAAACGCCTGAACTGAGGCTCAACTGCATTTCCAATGGTTGGCGTGATGGCATCTGGCCTGACAGGCAATGGGAATCCCCCAAGGCCACCCTACATAGGGGCAGTCCCAATTGGTTGGGAACGGGTTCAGGATGCCCAACCCACCCATGCCCAGTCGCTGGGCCATTTGTTTTGGTCAAAAGTGTTGTGTTGGCCGCAATGCCCGATTTGCTGGAAGGAAGCTTTGAACTATCATTGATGGTGTCTGATGCTGCTACCCACATGTCAGGGATGATCCCTGACAATTTTGGGAGGGGGTTATTTTCAACAATTGCAGTGTTGGCCAAATTGAAACTGTCAGCAATTCCAGCTGATGAATCAATCTTCATTTCCTTTTGATTATGTGTATTCCAATCATTGGGCTCATTTTTACTTGATTTTGGACTGATTGACTTCATTTCAGTGATTTTGGCACAAATTTCCCCAATCAGGAATACAAGTTTAGGAGAGGTGAATGTGGGCACCAGGGGAGGGATCCAAAGAGGTAGAGCTGTTACCAATCGCTCATCCACCACGTGGGTGAGGTCGCCCAGGGTGACGAGGGGTACAGCCACCCTCTTTGGAGCCTTTTTACTTGAAAATGGAAAGAGGGCCCAATCAACACACAGGGGACGTTCCCCTGACTTACAATCCTTCCCAGCTCCCAGAACCTCTTGTCCCTGATGGTTGTGGCCAGTTTGGTGTTAGTTTTGCTCCAAAGAATTATATGGAAACACAATACTGGCCGTTTAGGATGACTCTTCATTTTGTTGGGTCACTTGGCCTTGTTGTATCACCTTTGGCCTATGCCTTTCCCTCCAGCGACCTCCTGCGCTCCAGTTTCCCTGACAATCACACAGCTTAGCTTGAGGTCCCACAGAATGTGATCCATTGCACACTGGAAGGATGCTGGCGCATTTCACAGCCCATGGGGTAGGCGGGTAGGCTGAAATAAGCATTTACTACAAATGTGAGCACATTTTTCCTGATCTTGAGGAAAAAGGTCCATCTGCCAATATCTGCTGGCCAAATCCATGACTGAAAAAAAATTGAGCTGGAGAGTTGTGCAAGGGCATCATCTATGTGGGGATAGAATAGATGTCTTTTTTAGTGAGGTTATTTAGTTTACAGTAGTCCATGACTAACTGATGACCTCCATTCTTCTTTTGATCAGCAAGAGAGGGGACGCCAAAGGGCTTTGGGACGATACTAATAACCCAGCGTCTAATAAGTGCTTGAGTTCAACAGTTTTTACTGCTATTCAACCTTTAGCTTATGGTATGGTTTAGATCAAACAGGTCGGGCATCACCCACATCAATGGTGTGGCTCCACCCCTTCATATGCCCATAATTCATCTCGTTTAGGGAAAATATCGCTATATGTATTCAATAGAGAACAAATTTGTTTAAGCTCATCTGGGGTGAGGTCATCTGAGATGTGGACGTTAGGTAGAGTACACACCATCTGGTCAGTGGGTAGCCCCATATCCATCATTAACCCATTAAAGCGGACACTGTTAATTTCATCAAGGGGAATTAGTAGACCTTTCCCTATCTCTTGATGTTTTTTACAATGATGGGTTTATTAGTAGGGTAACCCAATAAGATAGTTATGGGTCATTTATATGCAGGGTCTAGTATATATAGAACTCGGGGTTCCAAAGCGCCTACTCCATCAATGTCATGTTTACATGAATTGATAGAAGGTACCAACCTCAAGGACAAGGCTGGGCGGCAGGAGGTCCAGAAAGCTAAACTTCAGGCCCTTCCTGATCTCAAGCACACCTTAGACCAACGCTGGGTATAGACAAGTATGCCCAGGTTGGTACAAGTAAGGTGAAAAAAACCCAGCCCTTTGTTTTGGCTCAGGCATTAAAATGGACGAGCTACATTGTAAACAATGATGGCACAATTTAGTTAAATTGGTGAACGGGGGTTCAAAACACATTCCATGTATGAAATTTCAAGCTTGGGTCGGGTACAACTTCAATTGATCACTTGAGTATATCATTTTCAAAATATGCTATCCTTTCAGATGGAAGCGTGCACCTATTAGTGCACCAAGGCTTGGGACAACTTTCACTAATACTAAATTTCCCCAAGTTGGTTTAATTATGTTTTCTCAAGACCAACATTTCTCAATGGTCATCTTCCCTAATAAATCCTTTAGTTGTTTTTACACTTTTCTATATGTTGACTTGAGCAAACCTGTGCGCGGACCTCTTTGAGGAGGTCTCATGATGTGTTAGCCACTTTGTCTTCTTTAAAATTTTTACAGCCATAAGTACATTGCTGGGCCTACCCAGTTCCCTCCAAACCAGGTCACATGTACACTCTACCACTGTACTAAACTTGGTTATGGCCTGCCCTCTGGGGCACAGCCATGTTTTGTGGATAGATCAATTCATTATTATATTAACTATGCTAAACACCCTCGCCTTATGTCACTTCAGCTCAAGCACCCTCTGCTGGGCTAATTTTATGATAACAATGACTACTAGTTCCCTTGCGTTGGTCCTGTGAACTGAGCACCATCACGCTAAGATTTGGAGAGTTATAGAGACTCTTTTGACAATCAAAGCTAGTTATGCACAACAGAAGGCTCAATGGATCTGTAGCATAATGTTGGTAGTAACCACCCGTTGTTCACCAGCCTTGATTACCGTTTCCTCTGCAGAATAAAAGGGAAGGACCTCTGAAGCAAACACTGAATTGTGCAACTTCTTTGTGTTGCAGTCAGAGGTCATGTAAAATAATGTTAAAGCAGAGGAAGGGTATCAACTAAGATGAGTATTCTTTTTGTTGGGTTCTTCATTGGTAAATAGTAGAGGGACTTTATAACCGAGTAGGGAGAGGTATTCCTGTTTCTTGTTAATTATACCATCATACTCAATCATAAACTCTGTGCTAATAAGCATGTCATAAGTATTATTGTACAAGGCCACAGATGGAGCTGATAAGATGAGCTTTCTAATCCGAATGGGCAAGGAGGAGTAGGCTCCAATAGCACTGGTGTTGTTGAGAAAGCTTTTCCAAACTCCTGAGTACACTCAAGATCAGGAGGCAGCTTAATCTTGATCATATTGAAAGAGAGCACGTTCACAGGAGATCCAGTGTCTAAGATAGCCCTAACCTGGACTTTTTGATTTATGACCTCTAGCTTAATTATGGTTGCACCAAAGTTAAAGGGGAGTGCTAATACTTCATTAAGACGGAGAGTAGAGTCAAGCTTTTTAGCTATCTCAGGATTTTTATCTTTCAATGGACTTAAAGTGTGAACATGATGAATTGATTGGATTAGCGAAGCAATAATCTGGTCAGCATCACTAGTGGTATCAATAACCTCAGAGCACCCCAGCACTTGATTGAGGTAGGTTTCTTGAGGGATCAGGGCTTTATCTACTCCTTTGGGGTTTAGCCAATCTGGTAACCTACTTCAACTGGGGCTCTTGGACATAATAACCAACGTCCTCATAACTCCCTTCAAACTCATCATCCAAAGGGTTTTCCACACACATTGTGTGGATATAAGAAGAGCTGTCGGAGGTGGAGGCCATAACTTTAGTAGCTGGGGGGCCATCCGCAGCAATGATGATTGGAAGAGAAGATGGCCTAACATTAGAAGCCTTGTCCATGAGCCTATGATTATTGGGATGACTGTCACCAGAGGGAGAGGTTTGGGCGTCCTCAAGACTACAGGGTTTGGATTAGAGTTGGCTGGAGGAGATAGCCTCATGGAAGGAGCTTCTTTAACTACGCCAGCTTTGGGTTGAGCAGAGGCTGTGAGCTGTGGGGAAACAAGTGGTTGAGCTTTAGCAACCTGGTCCTTAAACCCATTGTTGGTGGGGATGAAAGTCACATGATAAAGGGGTTTAGGCTTATGAACCACTTGAAGAGTGTTATTGGATGACGCAAGTTGAGCTTGGTGGCAAGGTGGGGGCAGGGAGCGCTGCCCCATTGATGAAGATACACTCTGCTTTACTAGCCTGAGAACCTCATGTTGGCTAGGCAAAGGGAGATCAGGTTTGAGCCGCACAGCAGGTGCTGGTCTCAAGGTAGTAACCTGCACAGGAAGGGCCTTAGAGATCATCTGGGATTCCTTTTGCGGCGATATGGTTGAAGAGTCTTCAATGGTGAAGATTTGAGGGTTTGACCCATTCTCTGAAGTAGCCTCATAGTTATAGATATCTGTAACCTCTAGCAGCACCTCCTTGATAACATGGATAGTATGGATGTGGCGTTTAGCAGAGGCAAGATTCCGTGAAATGGAAGGGTAAGAAGCTAAACCTGTTAGAATGGCAGCAAGGGCATCATCGGGAGGTAACATTTTAGCAAGTACTAGAGGCTGAGCTTCATCATAAAATTGATTAATAAAGGTGGTGAGCGATCCATTTCATTTCATGCTAAGGCACATAAAGGCCTGCTTTTTCCTCTTCAAACTTTTCATTGAATTAAATTCAGCAGTTACCGCATCCTTAACCTCTGCCCATATTTCAGAGTGTCCATATGTGGGACCATCACCTCTTGAGCCATGCGACTTAGGTGAGGTAGTATTTGCTTGACTTTTTGTTGGTCAGTCACGCCTTCCATGGTTGATTTGTAGACATAGATAAAAGAAGAAATACTACCCTCGCCAGGGGTAAACTTTTCTTTAAAGGGGGTTTTAAAAGGGCGCTGTTCGAGTTTTTTAAGGCGTGATAAAGCGTTGGTTAGTCGCTGCTTAAGGGCAACCAGGCTGGGGTCAGAAGAAGCGGGGAGGTTGTAAGGGTTAGTACCCACAACACCCTCCATTTTGAGCGTCTTTTATGATGTACTACCCCCTGTAGTGAGCATCACTTGTTGAAATCTATGTTTTGGGTAAAGCTCACAGGTGCTGAATATCCCCTGGCTTCAACAATAGTGCAGGAGAAGTTTTAATTCAACTGCCAAAATTAAGGAAAAAAGGGGTTTTGCCACTAATTAATATAATAAAACTTTAAAACTGTTAATAAAAGTTGGTTTTTATATAGTTTTGTTAGTTGCAACGAGCAGGTTAAGAAGTGACCCTTATACATTTGCACTGCTTAGTATATAAATGAAATCAAGGCTTGTGAAGCAAGATGGTCAATTGATCCATTGTTGTCTTCAAGCCTATTTAGGAAATATAAAGGTTCAACCTATCAGATCTCTTGAAATTCACCTCACTTTGTTGAAATAGCTGATGGAGGGTCAAGAGTTGGTAAAACAAATCTGTGAGGTAACGTTTTGATAAATTTAGGCCAATCACCATGAGAAAATTAATTTCACCTGGTGTGACCCCCTCAGGGCCTATAAAAGGGCCTGGTCTCCACGTTGGAGTTTGCAGTAAATTGACTGTAGGACGCGGGGAGACCTCTGGATGGCTTCCCTGATTTTCCGGTGGCTCAGCGCAATACTATCATTACTTTTAGGCCTTTTCTTGCAAAGAGAGGGAGTAATCACCTTATTCTGAGAGGCCGGATTCCATTGAGAATTGGATAGGCCTTTGGTATATTTAAAATTGGAGTTATTCTCCTCCAAACTATTCTTGATTTCTAGTCAAACAATCATTTGTCCAAAAGGGGTGTTGCCCTCTTAATAAACCCTTAAAGCCGTTATCCTATGTCAAGAGATTTATATGATTGGACAATAAGTCACCTATCTAGCAGATTGTATTTACAAGTCAAGGAGAGCCTCAAGATTGAGTGATAGAAATGTCAATGCAAAATGAATCAATTGAAGTAATTATGGTTTGGTGCTATGAGGGAATTCCTCCAAGGACTTGATGATAGAATGAGAACCCTAAATTGGTAGTGAATAGGAAATTACTAAGTGGAAGGGGTGAAACCAACTATGAATGCCATGGATTAAGAGTTGAGCGTAAGGATGATAAGGAGGAGGTCTTTTATGAAGAATGAGATAGTAGGGAAGAGTAACAGAAATAGCTGTTAAGTTTAATAAACAATAAATTGGTATTGTCAGGTCAATAGCTCCTTATTAAGTTCTTTATTATTATTAATTATTAAGAACCAGCGATCCTCATATTGCTCATCTGTTGCTCAGTGGGTTCTAACCCTGTGCAACCCATTTGGTGGAATCAATTAAAACTGCCAAAAGTTTACAGTGGTGCTCACTACAGGGGCCCATTAATCAAATTATTAATAAGTTTCATATTTGCCAAGCAATGGTGCAACTAGTCTTCCTTGATGGGGTCCTGCACCAATTTATTAATTTATATCAATATGTGGAACTAAAACTTGCCTTGGATACATTACTCCAGGCCAAAAAATGCTTTTCTGATAGAATAAGAGTATAAAGGATTAGCTGACAAGGCTCCACCAACGGCACTTGGTTAGCTGCCAATCCAATTAACTTGCCAACTGGTTGGGCAACACAACAGAGCGGCTATAATGTGTAGAGCGTAAACTTAATAGCATTTCTAGGGAGGGAGAGTTTTACAATAACAAGCTATATCCATATAACTGTAATGGAAACATACCTGGATTTTTTAAGCGGTTCAATTTGCAGTAGAAGGAGCTCCCAGTTTGGTGAAAGGCTAAACTGTTGTTATCCGCTCTGGATTTGAGAGTGCAAACCAGGTCACATGTTACCTTAAGAGTATTACCATAGCATATCATGAGGTGAAGGAGACTGTGATCTTTCTGTTTGGGGGTGTGGCAAAAAATGATGCAGCGTAAGGCAGAGTTTTTGACGGTTCAGTTTCTAAAGAATGAGTCCTTGTGGAGTTTGTGGAGAAGTTCATGGAAGAGGCTCATGTGTTAGTGGGAGTGAAGATTTAACAAATGAGGAGATGGGCATAGCGATGATGGCGGCTGTTAAGCCATATTGAAAACTGTATAATGCTATGAACCACATTCTTTATGATGGCGTGGAGCTATTAAAAATCATTAATTGCTTATGACATCTATCTGTCACCTTTAGTGCTCCCAATGTGGAGAGGAATGCTCCTGCATACACTACCAAATTCCCTTCAGGAAAGAGACCCCAATAACATGGGAACGATCCTTTAGTTAATCCTCAGCCACTCAATGCCCTGGCAGTTCCTTTCCATCCCATTATAATCAACTAGCTTATCCTCGACCCATAATGACCCATCACTTAATATTTGACCCAGACCTTTGGGGGTGATAAAGAGATGAGGGCCGTTTACAAATTCTTGTTTCTTGTGCAGCCAAAGAGGCCATTATGCAGCTAGCTATCTGGGTATGCAGAATGCTCACGCAGTACTGGATGCCCCAATTGAACAGGGAAAAGGTTAAGTGGAATAAAGGCGGGACGCTCTACTTCCACTGATTTAAACTTAATTGTCCTTGATGATTCTCATGAGTCACTTTGTGTTGGCCCCAGTACAAACCCTGAAATATGTTATATATCAAATCCCCTGTATTATATTGGCCTCAAACTGAGGGAGAGACCTCAATAGCGCAGACTTGGAGTTCCACCAAGATGTGCAAAAGCTGTACACCTGGAAAATCCTTGAGTGGAATGTTGCAGTTGAGGGCAAACCTTCAACACATGTCACAGCTCTAGAGGAAGTGGAAGTGGCGATTCCAGTAGAGAAAATTTCCAAGGGGTATCCACATGTTGGTGCTGGTATTCTCACTTTTCTGGATAACCAAAAGCCCTTGGATGCTTATGTAATAAACACAAACGGTTCTTCTTATTCAGAGTGTACATACTGTGACATTTTTGTACAAATTCCAAATTTAGGCGATTATTGATACTGACGCTCTCATCAATATAATAACTACCAAGCTCGTAGCTAAGCTTCTGCTGAAGCCTGATGTGGAACACCAAGTAGTATAAGGGACCACAGGGGCACAGAGCACTGTGTCATAGGGTGCTTACAGTGCATTGCCTTTGAGGTTCAGGTCATTTGGGGCATCCGCTCCAGCTGTGATTTTGCCCAATAACAATTATGACATGTTGATCAGAGCCGCGTTAAAGCGGTGATAAGGGGCCATGGTCAATATGGCATAAGAAACCATTAATATTCTAGGCCAACAGATCCCCATCTACTTTACCTCCAGAGGAGTCCCAAAGGACTCAATCAGCTCCATCTTAATTAATCTCAAGTACAGTGATGGGGTGATTCCTGTTCAATATCAGTGGATGAAGTGGATGACCAAAGCCCTCAAAACCAGATCTACAAGTACAAAGGTATTCTGCTACAGTCAGCGAGCACTTTAAGCATACCTTATGGACATTAGGTCATAATAGGGACTGATCTTTAAATAGACATCCCCCAAAGGGCTATACATGGAAATTGTGGGGCCCTACCAGCAAATGCAGCTTGAACCCCATGTGGCTCTGGGGCTACTGTTACCAGGAAATGGGGAAGTGAAGGTATTGCTAGCAAACCTACAGAAGGAGTCTATGATGATCCAAAGGCACCAAGTGGTGGCTTATTTACACTTGATTCCTATTGATGAAGTCCACCATTTTCATGATTTTTTAGGTCTTGGGAGGACCTCAGCCAACCTGTAAAAACCTCATTCAGCATAATGACAGTGGTTCCTCAGGAAGCTCTGACTGGGTTGATGGAGGAACAGAAAGATAGGGCGATGGCTCTGTTTGATAAATACCAAGATATTTTCACATCCAACGGCTACAATTTGGGATGCACACGCATCATGGTGCATCTGGGTAGACTTGGGAGACCACCCTCCCATTTAGTCATGACCCATCAGGCGCTCTAAAGTGGCGGAAGAAGTTGTCTTTGATGGGGTAGATAAATTTTTAAACAAGGGATGTTAGAGCTATCCAAGAGTCCATGGGCATCACTGATGTTAATTGCTAAGAAAAAAGATTGCACAAACTGGGTGGTCGTTGATTACCATAAGCTTATTAGCGTCACAAAGAAGGATTCCTATTATCTCCCACGGATTGATAATGCTTTAGATCAGCTTAGAGCGCGAACTACTTCTCTGCTGTGGACTTAATATTTGGGTACTGGAATATTGAGTTGCCAGTGACGGAATGTGAGAAATGCGCTATAAATACCTCAAAGGGGTTGTTTCAGCCAACACGTATGCTACAGGGTTTAAGAAACGCCCTGTCTATGTTGCAGCGTGCTATAGATACAATTTTGGGTGACCTGAAGTTGTCCTGCATCCTAGTCTACCTCAACAATATCAATGTGTTCTTGAGGATGTTCACAGAGCACTTCAACCACTTATAACAAGTGTTTCACTGACTTGTTGATGCTAATATTAAGATTAAGCCTCGAAAATGCTATTTTTTCAAGGAGAAAATAGAATATCTAATGTTTGTGGTAGACTCAAAAGGGCTTAGTACTCAGCCAGAAAAGGTGAAAGCTATACACAAGATGAATCACCAAGTATTAAGCGGGATATCCAGGTGTTTTTAGGGATGTTAAGGTACTACCAGCAGTTCATTACCAACTTCAACTGTATTGGGCTCCTCTCTTTGAGTTATTGAAGAAAACGCCACTTTCAACTGGACTGACCATTGTCAAAATGCTTTTGATGTCTTACAAACCACTTTGGCTAGTGCTACATTCTACAATACCCTAATTTTGAAAAAAGAATTTATCATGCAAACAGACACTTCACTTTCTGCCATAGGCACGTTATTGTCCCAGAAGGATGCTGATGGTGTGGAGCAACCTGTCTCATTTTGTAGTCAAAGCCTAAATTTTCATGAATGTAAAGCCATGACCAAGTGGGAGTGCTTAGCGGTGATATATGCATATAAACAATTCTGGTTCTAACTCAATGGGGTTAAATTCAAAGTGGTCACGGACCATGCATTCTTGCGGTGGCTGCAGAATCTGTAGGAACTTGAAGGGTGGCTTGCGCAATGGGCCCTGAAGCTCTAAGCATATGAATTCAAGATTGTACACTGGATAGGGGTAAAACACCAGAATGCATACTGTCTCTTACAATTACCAACTTTTGCCATTATTGCAGATTTGGCGGACATCATGTATGAGAAAATGGTGGTGGGAAAATATCAATGAGCCTCCGCAAGTGATTAAAGTGCTGGATGGGCTTATACAGGATACTTTCTTATGTGATGGGGAATTATATAAGCGGATTGGAGAATTGACAATGAGCTTTCTGAAGCCCTCCGCCAGGCAAGCAATTATTATGGATGCTCATAGAGCAGTAGATCATGTAGGGTTGCAGAAAATGCTAGAGTTCTTGTGACCATTTTACTATTGGGAAAGTATGCACTATGATGTGCTTGAGACAGTTGCTTATTGTCACCAGTGCCAAGTGGAGAAATCATTCCACATGAAGACCACCTACCAGCTGATTGAGCTCATTTTGCATGGCATACGGTTTCTCTGAATGTGCTTGGACCTCTGTCAACTGGCGCAAACCGCTCTAAGTATATAATAGTAGCCATTTATTATTTTGAAAAGATGGGTGGAAGCAAGAGCAATCAATGAATTAGTGCCAGGGACTAATACTACTTTATCCCAGTTTGATATAGCAAAACGTGAACTTGTTAATCCTGAGCTTCAGTCCCATATAACAAAGGGGCAGTGCGCACCATATAGAGTATAGAAAGGACGATTGGGCGGTTTAATACTAAAAAAGGAAGGACTGCTTCAATCAATCCCATTCCTGTTAAAGCCAGTACATCAGCTATATTTGGACGTGGAAGTAATGAAAGAGGGATTTGTTCATATGTAGGTGTATCTGCACTTATGGATATAGGATTTCCAGAATTTCAGAAAAGAACTGTACATATTAGTGTAGGCTTTATAAAAAATGTATTTACTGTATATCTTGTCTACTATACGAAATATAAACCTAGTATAAAGAAATTAATTACTTAAAGGTTTAATCATGTGATAATAGTTTATTGATTGCAAAGATTAACCATATGAATGGCCTAGTATTATATCCCATCCAACTTCCTGGACTTATTTAGGCGTAGTCAATTTTTAAATGGAGAACTATACTTCTTCTAAGCTTATAAGATGCTCCTTGCATATAATTTTGAAAGCAGTGAGAATCATCTCAGTCTCATTGTAAATTCGTCTTGATGCAATTAGTTGACTCAATATCATCATAATTAGGGAAATGTAAGTGATTAATTAAACAAACCCTATTGCAACTATGGTTTGATATGCAATTAATCGATCTAACTCAGCACAAATCCTCTTGATCTGTTGTATAATATCTGAAATCTCAGGAATGCCACTAATGTCAGGCTTTACCCTGACATCATCCCCATCAGGGCTGAAGCTACCTGCGAGGCCTCCTTCTTCCATTTCTTTAAAAGATGCCTGCATTCTTTAAGTTCTCCTCAGGCTCCCAAGTGATCTCTTCTACAGGATATCCATCCCTCTTGACCAGGAATTGCATTGACCCACAATGCTTACATCTGCCAATGATAGCCTCTATCTCATACTCTGGATAAGGACCATCAATCAAAGGGGGGCAGCGCTCTTAACCTTCTGATGAGATAAGGAACTACCATCTTTCTTTTAAAATAATGATCAATGAAAAACATAATGGATTTTCCATTCTTCAGGTAGAGCAACTCGGTAGGCAACCTTCCAATGACCTCCTTTACTTTATATGGTCCTACACGCTGATGAGCTAATTTCTGGCATGGTACATTTAAAGGAACATTGCGAGCATCCAAATAAACTTCACTCACAACTTCCAACGTCTTATCAGGCACTCTTTTTTATCTGCTAAATCCTTGTAGGTCTTCACTGCTTGAGTTAAATTTTCTAGACATAACACATGGATCTGAAGAATATCCTTCAAAAATTCTCTTCCTGATGAATTTTAACTTCAGTAGTTGGAAGTGGTTCCCAACTCACGTCATAGCCATAGTTAGCCTTAAATGGTGACATTCCAATGGAGGCATGGTCCATGTTGTTGTAACAAAACTGGGCCATTGGTAACAGCTCAACCCAATTATCCTGTTCAGCAATAACATAACATCTCAAGTACTGATCCAGCACCTGATTAACCCGTTCAATTTGTCCATCTGTTTGAGGATGATATGCAGTATACAGGCATCCCTTAATTCTAAGATCTGACATAACCTTCTTCCAAAAGCGTGAAGTGAACTGTGAGTCTCTGTCAGAGATAACCTACTTGGGTATTCCATGATATAAGAAGACCTTCTAAATATCTGACCGTCTCTTTGACTGTGATATTGTTGGTCATAGGAATGAAGTGAGCCATTTTTGTGAAACGGTCAACTACCACCAAAGCTGAATTATACCCCTGAGAATGGGGTAGCTCAACAATGAAATCTAGAATAACTGACTCCCAAGGCTTATGAGAGAACTTCAACGGTCCCAACTGACCTTCAGGATGGCCTCTCCTAGTCTTAATATGCCCACAAATCTCACATCCAGCCAGGTACTTACTGACATCTCTAACCAGCTGAGGCCAGTGGTAAGTTCTATGGATGAGGATTGCCATCTTATTTTATCCAGGATGTCCAGCCATTACTGAGTCATGGTATTCACATGATATTTCCAATCGCTGGGACCCTTCAGGCGCATACATGAATTTCTTCAACAGTTCAAATGTCCTTTCAGAGAGTATACCTTAAGGTACCATTCACTATTCAAATTCTGACTCAGGTCAGCCTTCACACCTTGACAAAATGCATCTATTTTCTGAGACTTCAAAATATCATCATCTCGTCTCACCAAAATCAGGTGAGAGATATGATCCACTGGGTTTCATGTTTTTGGTAAAGCCTGTTTGCTATATTCTATGATTTCACCTTCTTTGGGCATCAAATCAGGGAGACAACTTAGGGAATCTGGGACCATATTAACCTGCCAGGCTTGTATCCAATTTCCAGGTCATAAATAGCAAGGGTAAGAGCCCATCTAGCTTGCCGCTGATTTAGCTGGCGCGAAGTAAAAAAGTATGTTAGGTTATTATGGTCAGTTATGATCTTCACAAGGTGCTTTGCCCCACACAAGTACTGTCGCCAGTGTTTAAGGGTCTGAAAAATTGCCAGCATCTCTTTGTCATAGATCAGGTAGTTACATTCAGCAGGAATAACCTTTTTAAAATAGTAGTCTATGGGATGAAGCCTATTATCATCCCCTCCTGCAATAAGACCACCTAAGTGCATATCCAGAAGCTTCAGTCTCAACCACAAAGGGCTTATCATAGTTGGGAATAGACAACACTGATGCAGAAACAAAGGCAGACTTTAAATCAGAAAAATATTTTTCCGCCACTTGGGACCATTTATATGGAACACCTTCTGATGTGATCTGGGTCAAGGGTAATGCAATAGAAGAAAAGTCTTTGATAAAATCCTTAAAAATGTTTAACAAACCCAAGAAACTGTGAACTTCCTTCCATCCATTAGGTTTAAGCCAAGATATGATAGCATCCACTTTGCTAGGTGCCATGGTAAATACATTCTTTCCCACAACATAACCAAGAAATACAACTTTTCCTGAGAAAACTCACACTTTGAAAGCTTGACATGAATGTTATACTCACGGAATTTCTTAGAGATCATTTTAAGATGTCAAGGATGTTCCTCTTGTGACTTGCTATACACAAAATATTGTCCAAGTAAGACGCGCAGAACTGGTCTATGTACCTACCCAAAACCATATTGATCATTTGTTGAAATGAACTTGGTGCGTTGCAAAGGTCAAAAGGCATGACAAGATACTCAAACAACCCAAACAGCATCTTGAAAGCCCTTTTCTATTAATCACCTTCCTTAATCCTGATCTGGTTAAGTGCATCCCTCAGGTTCATCTTTGAAAAGATAGTAGCCTCAGAAAATTGATCACTCAAGTAGTCAGAATCAGGAAAAAGGTATCAGTTCTTAATGGTGATATCATTTAACTTTTAATAGTTTATGCAGGGGCGCAAACCTCCATCTTTCTTGCTTATAAATAACAGTGGAGATGAACATGAAGACTGGGAGACTTGAATGAACCCTTTTAATATAGTATTCAGATACTCTCATAATGCCACCTTTTCCCATTAATTGCAACTATGTATTATTCCATGGGTAGGCTGCTTCCCTTCTATCAAGTATATTGAATGATCAAAAAGCTATGTGATGGCAGAATCTTTTCTCTTCTTCACTAAACACTTCAGATCATGCTTCAAGGTATGCTGGAATTATTCCTTTACATGCCTCCAAGAGAACCTTTGGAGATTCTGCAGCATAAAACCCTGAAAACATCCCTTTACTCAACGCCCATTCTTCTCTCTTTCTATCCACTGTGACTGTGACAGTGTTTTTGCCATAGTTATGTTGGAGCTCCATCTGGCCTAACCATGAAAAGCCAAGGATTACAGGTTGGGGTGTACTCTTTAGAATCAAAATTCAATCTCAATTTTCAAGGAACTGACTAATAGATGTATGGTTTGTGCACAAGAGTAGGCAATGGACTGCTCCCCATTTCCCAGGGTTATGGTCAGTGTCTTAGTCCTAGTTGGAAGTCCCAACTTTTTTACCATTTACTCTGATGTAAAGTTCTGGGAGGCCAACTATCCAATAAAGCCTCAGTATGTAAAATAGTATTTTCTATTGTCAAACGTATAGGCAAAACAGGGTAAAATTGAGCTTAATTTTTTATTGCAAAGATGACTGATGAAGCTTTAACTTTTTATTGAACATTGTAATGCTAGATGACCAGGATTATGGCCAGAATAAACAATATTTCCTTTTAATGACGTTGATATTATTCATGGCTCATGTTGGTTATTTGCTTCTTGTAAGCAGGCCATTGCCACATGTGAGTTCTATCCATAACCAGATTTGCAGTGATTTCAAACAATTCTTTTAAAGGCAGGATGATGGGGTGGTGTCTGATCAAATATGACAGATGACTTCCTAACCCTTATCTAAAGTAAAGTGCTCCCATTTCATCTTCCAATTCAGTCTACTGGAAAATCTCAAGAATCTTCTGCATAAATCTCTCAACAGTTTGAACTTCCTGCATAAGGTTCATCAAGGCAATGCATGCCTGTAATTTGGTACTAGCACGAGTTGCTGCAGCCAGCAACTGGCTTTTAAACTCTTCATAATTCATGCACAAATTCTCATTTTCTTCCAGCGCTCTGGTAAACCAACCCAAAGCATCTCCAAAGATCTGAGAACCTACTGCCATAAACTTCCGTGCATCATCTGGGTACTTCTCAGGATATGCTTTAAAATGCGCATCCAACAATGTAAGTCCTCCTTTCACATCAACTAATGTTAATTTCCAGGCATTGAAGCCATAGGGTAATTCATGAGTGCATGGTTGGCCACAGTTACTGTCTGAACTTTATTTAGTCCTATTGCTTCTTTATAAGTCATATCATGTTGTTTTATGGGGGAAAACATCCATGCTAATATCTGGTAATCTTTACCATCTAGTACTAAAAAATATCTGGTAATCTTTCAGAAAAAAGCAAATGACAAAGCTCACAGTAATAAAAATGTGGCAGGATAGACTTTGTAAAATTTGACAGTTAAATTGTCAAGGACTGAAACTACTTTATCATAGTTTGATATAGCAAGCCATGAACTTGATAATCCTGAGCTAAAGGCCCAGTATAACAAAGGGGCGGTGCACACCATATAGAGTATAGAAAGGGCGATTGGGAGGTTTAATCCTAAAGAAGGAAGGACTGCTTCAATTAATCCCATTATCTGATAAAGCCAGTATACCAGCTATATTCGGACATGGAATTAATGAAAGAGGGTTTTGTTCAAATATAGGTGTATCTGCAATCATGGATATAGAATTTTCAGAATTTCATGTAGGAACTGTACATATTGGTGTAGGATTTATAAAATAAATGGGTTTACTATATAGCTTGTCTACTATACAAAATATTGAACTAGTATAAGAAAAGTAATTACTTAAAGAAATTAAGATGTGATAATAGTTTATTGACCGCAAAGATTAACCATATAAATAGCCTAGTTTTATATCTCATCCAACTTACTGGAATTATCTAATCTTAATTGATTCTTATATGGAGCACTATACTTCTTTTAAGTTTATGGGATTGCATCTTGCATATGATTTTGAAAACAGTGAAAATCATCTCAGTCTTAATGTAGTTTCTTTTTTCTGCAATTAATCAACTCAATATCATCACAATTAGATAATTTAAGTGATTAATTGAACAAATCCCATTACAACTATGGTTAGATATGCAATATAATCATTCTAATTTCTGCGCAAATTCTATTATCTGTAGAATAATATCTGAATTTTAGGAATGCCACTAATGCCAGGCTTTATGCTGACAATTAGGGGCTGTCACCACCGCCAAGTTCATCCTGGAGTGTGTCATACATCAACATTGCTGTCCACAGTTTATCCTCACAAACAAAGGCTTTTAATTTCACGTTGCACATCCTGCCCAAGTTTAATAAACCAATGGCAACCTGTGGTTCTTGACTATACCCTACCACCCTGAATCTAATGTAATGTTGGAACGGATCAATGAAACATTGGTAAATATTTTCTGCAAGCTTGTAAAGGATCACCCCTCTGAGTAGAGATTCTCCTAGCCACTACCATCAGCTTATAATATCAGCTACCACTGATCAATGAAGAAGAGTCCTTTCCGATTACTTTATGTTAGATATCCAGCTTTGCCAGCATTGATTTACTCCTGTATGGAAGACGCTGGCAGAGTAGAACCACAGCTTTATCTGACCAACTTAATGGACAATCTGATAAAACTACAAACTGAAGCTTATTCTACTAGTTTAGTTAAGAAGATTTGTGATCAGGTGGCTGACCAAAGTAGATATATAATACTCCCACAGTTTGTTGTAGGAGAGTATATCTTGTTTTCATAACCAACATGGCTTTGAAAGGAAGGAAAAGCTTGACAGTATATGGGTTGGACCATTTTAGATAATTGAGAAGACTGATGTCAATGCCTACACAATTATGGAACCTGTGGGTGGTTGGATTATTAACCTAGTACACGTTAAGTTTCTGTGGTCTTATAAATAATAAGGGACTTATTATCCAGTCAAGAGGGGTAATGTCAAGAAATTGGTATGACTTGATTCTAACCCATATGTTTGGCAAATTATATTTTAAGTGTTGAAGTGAGCCTCAATGTTGAGTAGTAATTTATGTCAATTCAAAGTAATTTAATAGAGATGGTAATAGTTTGGCAAATAGAGGGAATTCTGATGAAGCTTCAATGATGGGATGAAACACCTAAAATTGTAGTGAATATAGAGTTACTAAGCTGATATGTCAAAATCAACTGAGAATATCAAAGATTTTGAGCTGAGCAAGAGAATGGAATGAGATGTCTTTTGGAAGATAAAAGGATAGGAAATGTATTGGTAGAAGTAGTCTGTTATTTTATATAAGAAACAAACTGGTATCCATTAGGGCAATAGCTCCTTCTTTATTACTTTATTGTCAATTATCAAGGATCAGTGATCTTCATATTGTCCATCTGTTGTTCAATGGTGCTAAACCTGTGCAACTAGCCTAGCAGATTAAAGCAATACTGCCAAAAGCTAACAACTAGTACTAATACTAATACTAATTGGCCCAATGGTTTTAGTAGTATACTATTACTGTACAAGACTAGATTAATCCTCTTGGCCAATTCATTAACTATATAATCACCAACCACATAGTAAAACAAATGTGAATATGAACTATTAATCACTATCAATCAAAGCCATATTAAATAGACAGACTTATTAAATTTACAAATCACCAACTGCTAACTAAAACTACCAAACCTATCAGATTTATTAAATTATAAACCAATCTATAACTGAAAAGCTAAAAAATTGAGCCTATTGGACTCTGCTATTTGGTATTGGTAAAATATACACACACTTTTAATCTTACTTAAGTCACTGTATCATTAATACAGTGAATACATAAACACTTGCTTTTATTATAGACTATCTCTTTCACAGGTAACTGAAATTATTGAGGTTCCATTGGTGTATCAGCATAGTTATTCCCTAAAGGGTTGACTTAACTTACCTAGATATTTACTGTATTGGAACTATGTATTAATGAGTTGCTATAACTATTAGGCCATAGGTGTAAGAGGTATTGGCATATAATTCCTGAAGTGGCCAACCATTTTGAATAGTATTGATAGAAAACATATCAAGTTTAATTCTTATAAAGTATTTAGAATGCAAGCCCAGTAGCATACAAATTATTGGATTTTAATTAATTATTTCACAAGTAAAATATTATTGAATAGATATTATTATACCTTAATTATAGATTGATCAAGTATAAAAGGAAGGTAATTTGAATAGATAAGATATAGCTTATCAAGCAAATTTGACTCCCTCTAAGGTAAAAACCACTATGATATCCCACCAGGATGGTAGGGTAACAGTAGTTACCAAATATCCTACCCATCAGATATGAAAAATCCAAAGTACATAGCCATTGCCCCGGATGGGCATGTCATTACAAGTACATCTGTTGCTGGTGGCCCCATTCAGGGGTTGCCCTAGAAATTTATATTAAAGTAGGATTCACTTTATTAAATAGCTTAGCACCAATTTTTTACTATATTTAAATCTCGCATAATAATCTCTATAGAATTTATAAAACTAGCTTGCAAAAACCTCTGTTTTATTAATAGCTAATTAATACTTTTTACCTTAATCAATTAATTAAGTGTACTCTAATTATTGAATATGAGAAACTAAAAAGGGTAAGAATTTTCTAGGTTCTGACCTTTTATACTTCTCATAAGTATAACATCCTCTAAAAATCTTAAAGTGCATAAGCTGAGAGTCCAACCCTTAATTTTTCACCTTTATTTTAACGTTTTCATCCTATTCTGAAAGCTTAATCTAATTCTATCAAAATCTATCGGAAGTAGTAAGAATGATAAAATTGTACACTGGTTTAACCTCCAAAATAAGAATATGTTTTGTTTAAATAAATTAAACTTTAACACTCACCCAAATCAGAATTGACTTTCTAGATTCAACTACCAACTGGTTTTTAAAAATAAGTCTCATAATTAGTAGCATAAATGTGATGACGTGAATTACCTATAATATCTGTTATCTTAGAATATCATTATGGATAAGCTCATAGAAATGACTAGAAAAAGTGCTAACTCTGAGCATAACTTTTAATGTGCTTTTTACATAAATTTCAGAAATATATAAGGAGAGCAAATATGTTTGACAATTACCTCCAAAACGGTAAATTTAGGAAAATCTTAAAATAGCAGTGCCAATCATATAAATTTATATTGTAAAATTCACTTTAAAAAAGCCTTTTTACAGCTCATATTATTTCTCCAAATAAAACATATAATATAAAGAGGATGTAGTACAAATGGTTAAAAACTGTTGTTCTTAAAATAAATTCTTGGTTATATTGCATATTTAATCTACAAACGCACTCTGGCGGCTTTTTTCTAAAACACTATTATGGTATTGGTTGTTTTTGACATCACAAAAATCACGTGCATATAATAAAAACGCAGGCAACTGAAAAAGCAAAGCGAACATACTTGGCACTATAAATAACCAAAAGATAGAAGAAAGGTTAAAACAAACTAAAACAATGACATCATTATGTTATTTTCTAAAAGCAGCCCATCAAAGCTAAATTAACTTAATCTTAAATAGGCACACATATCAGCTTCAGAGCTATCTGTTGATATCAAAAAAGCCTAAAATCTCCTAAATTTAAAAATGATCCTTTACCAACAAGATAAAAATATATTCGAACGGAAGGTATAAACAAGGGTTCTAAATATCAACTTGGGTGTATTTTTGGTTAGATGAAGATTCTTGAAACGACGAGACGTAAACTAAACTTGCCTGACTTAAAAACCGTGGTTTTTCATAGCACACAAAAATGTTTTTTTAAACCAAAGCAGAAGAATCTATACGAGATTATTAGTTAAACAAGAATATCACATGTCATGTATTATTGGAGTAAGTACCTGTAGAATTAACACCAGCCTGTCTTTTGGCGTATTCTTTTTTAGCCTGGCTTATGAGCTGTTCTTTGCGTTTATACTCGTCAGCAGCATGTTCCTTAGCCTTTTGTTTGACCAAGAATTTATAAGATAAAAATCCATAAGCGATGCCGAAACCGAGGCCGCCCCACCGGAGACACTTCAAAAAATCAAAAATTATTTTTAAATTCAAAAGTGTTATTCAAAAAAGCTAACAGCAACAACCTACGTTTATGGCGTTGATAGAAACAGGCATTCTTATATTAAAGAGACTAATTAAATTATAAGTAGTCTAAATATTCGTCCAACAAACTAATCTATCCCGCAAAGCAAAGAAATGGATGATGTTTAATTCCTATTGCGCTTAATTCTAATTCGCCATCTTAGTATTCGTGATGCCATTACATTATTGATTTCGTCCTATTTCTCTAGATGGAACAGAATTTCCTACTTTTATTTTAAATAAAGATATTTTCTCTATATAAAGCTACTTTTTATAACAGAAGCCAAAATTAAAAATGTTCAAAAATAACAGATCCTTTAATTAATTTTATTTCAAGATATACTTTATTTTTATTCAAGTCCTTTATGTGACAATAGAAAGTGTTTCTAAAACTTGGTGTACATTGTACCTTTCAGTAGCAGTCACTATTAAGACTCATAATTTTAATTTGACAGTAGCTACTAAGTAATTATAGCCAGCTAGTCTAAATTATTAACAAACCATATCAAAACAGTATTAAAACCAATTTAAACGTATAGAAAACCTATTATATTGCAGATAGTAGCAATATTTGCTTGTTGTTTATTTCTTTCTTTCTAATTACTGTAAAAAAATAAGCTATAAAAATAAAAAGATGGATTTTCTGAGAATACAAAACAAAGTAAAAGTCTTATAATAAGTAACATGTTATATATATAAGGTAGGCTGGCCTAGAGACAGACAATACCAATATGAAAGAAACATAATTTTTTATTTATAATCTGACGTAATGATTCTGAGAAAGGCAATCAAGCTAGACTAGATGATTCACCCCATCCAAACGAAGATGTATTTTTTTTAGTACTAGATGGTCCCAACAACGAAGATGTATTTTAATTACCAGTGTTACCACTGAAAAAAGTGATTATAATCATACTCTAGATGAACAATAGTTGAGCACAGATCCTCTTAATTTACTTCAAAAAGTTCCAATATTAAAGATCTCCAACCCATTATTAGTTACTATTTCAGCATAGTTCTATATTGAAATTCTAATGTCTATGTAAAGATATAGCTGCTTGGTTATGGAAGTATTTTTTTAAAAAAGCCAAAGTTAGAAGCAAGAATGGTGGTAAATAGACTTAGAAAAGTGTGAAAAGGCATGTTGATTTTGAACATAAAGACCTGATATCTTAGAAAAATTAGATTCCTGGAAGGCCCAAATTAGCAAAATAATTTATTTAATATGAGAAGGTTTGGTTATCTCAGTGTACCAGAACCAAACCATGCAAAAGTTTCTATTTTGATAAAAAATCAACTGAGACTTTAAGTCTGAAAATACCATTGAGATGGGAGGATACCCCAGTGGTAGAGTATAGACCCTCTACCACTGCCTCCCGAGTTCGATCCCGGTAATGGACTTTGGGTAGGGGACGATTTTGACTGTGTTGGTTTTGCGCACCAATGCCCCGAACCGAGATAGCGAATAGCAAAGGCGGTCCATGGAGTTCCTGGCCTATCATACGCCGCGCATGGAGGTTTTCCGGGTTTTATCCTCCTTTCCCATTTTCTTCGCTTCTCTAATCGGTGCGGTATCGTCCCAGGTCGGCCCACCTCGAATAAAATTAAATTAAAATACCATTGAGATAATAAGCTATTTGTACTCACAAATCAATGTTCAAGGCCTTTCAATCAATTTATCCCCTTCCAAAGATAATAAATACAAAATTCTGCTGATAGTTGGATATTATTTCCTTATCGATTTATCAATAGAAGAACTTTTGTGAAGTATACTAGTTAATTTTTCTATTCCAAATTACGGTTATCCTAATAAACATGGGGATTAAAGAAAGGCCTTTGACTCTTCTATAAGTGTAAGTGATTATTACATCCCTGATAGTATTAACTATGGCTTCAATCAGTGAGGTTATAAGCCAGATACGGAGTTAATACCAACACTTTTCTTGCCAACCTATTCACAATTTATTTTTTGGATGTTCAGAACAGCGGTGCTTTGTGGACTTAAAATCCCATTGTGGGTACTTGAGTACCCCCAATTGAAGCCTGATGCTACCTTGCCACATTGTATCTGTCATCTAAAATGCTGAATATTATCTTATGATGCTATCAATTATCCAGAAGCTAAAGAACTAAAATAGCTTATTACTGTATGGTAATAGGGTGTGAATAGATATCTTTAACTTTAGCTAATACAAGTCTATAGCCTATAATTCCAATTTTATCTTTAAAGGGAAAAAACAGTAAGATTTCACCACAGTGTTGTAGTTTATCATTCCAATAACCTAACTTAGTTTCAAAAGTATAGCTTATGATGTATCTAGTTTATGTATAAAGATGCTCAAAATAACTTAGAACTTTAAAAAGCCTCAAAATACTGGGAGTCTATTCAATAAGCAGTATCACCTTTTGTATATTTGGCAGCATTTTATGTAGTAAAATAAAATAAATATTATGATGACTAGACTATCATTAACTTATTATAGATATAGTTAGGATTTGAGATGATAAGTGAGCCAAAATCCTTGCTTTCAAATTGACCTTGACAGATTGACTTTCAAACCAGCACAAATGGAACCTTACTGTGACAGATCAGGCCCATCCTGATCCAAACATTGACTTAATCAATGAAATTTTGGTTTCCACCATGAATCCAAAGGTCAAACTTGAAGATCCTGAGCTAAGGAGAAACAGATTGAAATCAAATTTTTAGGTAAGGATTTGGAGATTTGAGAATGAGGGTTGATCTGGAATACCGCATGAGCAGTGTCCTGAATCCTCTAAATTGTAATTTAGTGGAATGTGGAGCTTTTGTGAATGATGATTTGGTCATCACAAAAAGCATGAGGTTAGAGAATAGGTTAATTAGGCCTTCGCAGTGCTATAAAAGGAAAAAACTAACTGATTATTCAGTTTAGTTTTATAAGAAATTTATAAAAAAATCATGAAAATTATTGCTTGCTTAGACCTGATTTAAAAATTTATTTAAAATAATTATTGCTGGGATTTTTGCCCACCTTTCCAGTTTCCTAGACTACCTGGTGGTTCTCTAGGGGATAAGTCCCACTAGAAAATGAATTGGAAATTGGTTGACCTCAAGTTTAGTTTAATAATGTTTGGGGAAATTTGGTTAATTCTCTGGGTTTGATTCTATCAGAGATCAATAAATGTGTATGCTTAAGATCTTTTCAGGCAGAGTTGCCACCAAAATTGGGGCATCTGATAGTTGATTGTTGACTAACTATCAAGTGTACCAATTGGGATTGGTTTTGCATCATCACCAACAAATTGGGAATTAACTGGCAGGTGGGAGGAAAGGATGCCACCTGTAACTAGCAAATCAATTAATTGGTTCATGACCTGCTATAATGTGGAAAGAGTCCCATTATCTAAGCAGGTCACTAGCCAAATATGGTTGGTTTGCTTGGATTGAGAGGAAAACATTAAGGACACGTTTTCCAACTTTTTCCATTTCAGCTCTTAAGGATGTCCAATGGGGAAATCTCTAACCCATTGGAGAAGATCATCGCCAATAGAGATGTTGTAGGGAAGTTCAATGGCAATGGCTGCCATCTCATGGCTGAGTCACCAACTAAAGAGTTGTGTGCATTTTACCTCTATAAATTTCTTAGCATTTCATAATAATAATAAAATTTCCAATTGATATATAATTTCTATTCATCTTTAGTTAATTATTGTTGTGGTATACAATAATTGTGGACTCTTTTATGTGTATATAAAGAGTAAGGATTGGATATCCTTAAAAGCAAAGCAGACCTTAGACATGAGACTTTGCAGACTCAGCATGACAAGTTTTAAAGGGTGGGAACCTCTGAATCTGAGAGTAGATTAAATTCATCCAGATGAAGGAAGAAGTCCCTATAGTTAAAATTTTTAGTAGATTATTACAGGTCTAGCGTTGAACCATATCAGGATTATATATTTAACTACAGATAATAGCTATCATACTATTATCAATCACATTTCAATTACTATCAAGTAAAGCAAATTGTACATATACCAAATGTCAGGATTGCGGCAATTAAAATTTTAATTGGCCTGTAATTCTGGATGCCAAAGCACTCAAATGACAAGCCCAAATGCCAGAGGCACTGCTGCTTGTAAGAAGTTGATTTTGGATGGTAAAGATGTTGCCAATGAGTGCCAATAGATAATGAGTGTAAAATTAAACTGGTAACAAACCAGGTAATCACAGCCTCAGGGCCCACAGGTTTAGGAGTTTGGAAGAGTTGGATTGGGATGAGTGGTTTTTATTTCTTCATACTAAGAATTGAATTTGGTAAATGATATTTTCTATTGAAAAATAAAGATAGAAAATCAACCATCAATTTTCTCAGTGTGTTATGAATGCTTAAATAGATGATTGATTTGGGGAAAAGCTTAGTAACACTAAGGATTGTGGAACTCAAGGATTTGCCTAACCCAGATACTTTGAATGGGGGGAACAAATTTACTTTGAACTGACTTTGAAATTGTTAGCGGCAGGCTGAGTTGCTGTTGGTTCAACCTCAGATGCCCAAATTATGTTTCACCACATTTTTGATGGTTAGCATGATGGCGTCTTGCCTGATGGGTGACAGGAACTTCACAAGGCTATCCCACATATGGGAAGTCTCAAGAGGTCAGAAATGGGTTTGGGTTACCCAACCCATCTGCGCCTGGTCGCTCCAGCATTTGTTTAGTCAAGCAGGAATCATTAGGTGGGTAATTATGTTTATCTGGGGTGGGTTTTAAACTGGCATCATCATTTTCCAAAGGCCCAATGTCATTGAGTTTTGCCAGCAGTTCTACACTTTTTTTATAAACTCCATAGTTTATTTAAAAATTAAATTAAACAGAAAGTGGTAGAGGAAGGCGGAATACTGATTTGGCCGAGGTAAAGGACCAGGAAGTCAGGCTGCTAGTTTCCTAGCACCTCCAACCATTGATGGGTAGCAATCACCTTCAATAGCCATGGTTCCATCATCAACAGGCTTACAGGCCATTCAACCTTGAGTCAATTCATTGCTTCATCACATACAATGAGCGATCCAGTGGGAAAAGCCAAGCATGTGGCTTTATAGCACCTGTGGATTAAGTGCAAGAATTTTGAGATCTGGTGAAGCTGATTGGATATAGTCAAAATGGTCTTCAATACCAAACTTTTGTGATGGGGCGCTTGTTGTTAAACTCTTGAAAACAAGAGCCAAGTGTATCACCCATACACAATAATGGTAAAGGAAGGCTTGTAATTAGATCAGGGCTGTTCTCAGGGTTGACACAAAAACAGGTCCAGTGATGGATGTATTTTCATTGCAATTCTTTACTAAAGAGGATGTATCACATTGTAGACCAATACTTTTTGAACATGGAGCATTCATAATATCAGTGGCTGATATCTGCTTCCAGTTCAGCACATATGGGGCAGTCTTTGCACGGGTAGTCCAGTCCTCTATGCCTAGCATATTTTAATGCGTGTTGTAAGATCCTCCAGGTGACCATCCGTTTAATTGCCATTGATAGATGGGAGTTGAGTCCTGAAATTAACTCCTTTGTTTAATAGTTAGTGTCATGGCCCTTGGCTTCCCAGTTTCTTAGAATTTGATGTCAAGTGGGCAGGTTGCATCCAGGTTTCAGAAGTGGATCCTTATATTCAATTGGGGTCAATTTTAGCAAATTTTAATTGTTATGGAGGCACACTCATGGGCAATTCAATTGTGCTCCTCCAAGTTTGTTGAGGAAATCATTGCAAAATTAAGGGCTTTGATATCCCAGTTAATTTGGTCGTCATCCCAACCTGATAGTTTGAACGATCAACCACCCAAGCGCACTAACTAATTGCACAATTGCCAGTAATATGGGCTGTCTTTTTGGGAAAGCATTTGCAGGTGGTCCGCCATCCATTAATGCAATTAGTGTGAGGAGACCGGCTCTAGGAGGCGCTGGACTCTAGCCAAGTTCACATTCCATGATAGGGTTGGACAGCGCATATGCGTCTGTGTTTACCTAAGGAACAATTTGGCCCAGACTTGCAAGCGTGGGATTCAAAATCCAGAAGGCCAATGCCCCCTTCACTCTTAAGTTTGAACAGAGTCTCTAGGGATTTTGGCGCCACTTTTGCCTTGAACCAAAGGAAGTGCAGAGCATTGTCCTGATCTTTTTCTCTAGGGTAGGGCATTGGCAATATGTGGGTGACATACCATAGCTTGGAGAAGATAAATACAATAACGTCCAACACTTTCTCCTCAAGGCATAGCCTTGCATTTTTTCAGCAGGCTATTCAGGCTTACAGACTGGATAGCACCTCTTGTTTGGTTTCCAGTACTGCTGGTACTTTGTCATTAAAGAGTATCCTGAGGTATCAGATTTTCTATGAGTTCTGGATTGGTGTTGTGTCAAACAGCGGACTGAATTTTGGGACGCTGATCCTCATAACTAAGTGTTTTTCCAAGTTGATCTTTGCATTTGACGCTAACTGGTATAGGTCCAGGAGTTCCTCAGTACCCTGAAGATTGTTCCATAAATTAAAAACCACTACTGTACTGTCCGCAAAAGCTGCATTTTCAAAGGCGTTTGGTTAAGGTGACCTAGGCCTTGGAGTTTTGTGTCCACCACAGTTAATAGAACGTTCATTGTAAAATTAAATGGATTGGCAACATGGGATTGCCTTGTCAGAGGCCCTGCCTGATCGGGATATTGTTAGTTACGCTGTTGGCTACAATTACTTTGGTGATCAGGCCTGAGTATAGTGTTAATATCCATGACCTAAAAGTTTCAGGTATATAACCGCCTTTAGCAACGCATGGAGGAAGGACCATGCTACCTGAATATAAGCTACCTTTAAGTCAAGGAACATATGGTAGTCCTGTTTGGTTCCCCGCATGTCCTAGAGCATAGTTTTGCTTTACCAATGCTGTCCCAGATGTTTTGGCCCTTGATAAATCCTTTTTGGGCCTTATGCAGTGTACGCAATGCCATTGTCATAAGTCAATTTGATAAGATGTACATTAGCAGCTTGTAATTGGTGTTAGATAGATCAATCGTGCACCAGTTCCAGAGTTGGCGTTGAAGTCCCTTTTTGTACAAGAATACAAATAAGGTCTCCTAGCTTTCTGGGATTTTTATCCATTTCTCAGGCAGTAATTGAAGAGGGACTTGAGCTCTGGCGCCATGCGGTCATGTAACATGCTGTAAACTTCTGCTCACATGTTATTGGGGCCCAGCGCTTTAATCTTTGGCAATTATTTTAGCGCTCATTTGACTTCTTCAATTTAGACGTTAGCGGAAAAGCTAGTGACACCTTCCAGCATACATGATCTGAGTTCTGGCTTGGCAGGTCAATTGAGGCTTCTGTAACCATTATACTTATCACTCATTGTTCAAATATCTTACCATAGAATCGTTTTATTTCACGCTTGATTGATTTCAGGCCTGTTGTTACTTCCCCTGTCAACTTCTCTACCTCACATACCCTAGCCTTGGTTTGGATTTCCTTGAGGTGTTTCAGGCCCTCCTTGGTCATCGTCCCCACTAGGCTCTGGTATTGGTAGGCAGCATTGATCCATTGCTACAATTCCTGTTTAGAAATTATGGACTGATATCATTTATGTGTTGTTTGGTACTCACTCCACCATTCTTCGCTGTCCCACTGGAATAATTTTAAGCTCACCAGTGCATTTTTCAGCTGCTTCATGACGGCAGTTCCTAGTTAGGGTATCACTTTCTTGAACTTCATACTATCATGTCTAATTTTCTTTTTTATCTGGACCCATCTTTCCAGAGGGTCTATCTCCAGGTGATGATCCAGATATGTGACCGGTCAATCAAGTCCAGCTTTGATTGTCTGGAGCCACTCCCCATCCCTCAGCGTGGCTGGTGCCAACTGCACTTCTCAGTTCCTGGAAAGTTCGTCCAGAATAATGTCCACATGGATGATCATATGGCTACTCTCATCAAATATGGTTACCTTGCTGTTGGAAGTCAGAGGTCTGAGATCAGATGACATCATAATGTAATCCAGGCGTGAACGGTTTTGTGGGGAATCCAGCGGAATCATATGTTTACCTCATTAGGTTGGCAAGTTCATTTTCCTCCTCATTGATCATAAGGCACATCCCCAATTTGATTAGATATTCTAGCATCTCATTGGCCTTACAGTTGGGACTTTCACATGTCAGGAATGTATCCTGACTCACATTTATCCAACAGTTCAGATCACCTGCTATAACTATCATCGCTTCAGATAGTACTTATGATAAAAAATTATTAAAATTTGGTTTTTGTGGGGCTTTGGTGGGGCGTAGACAGCCACCACATGAAGGCTTTTGCCAGTATCCCTATTTATAGTTGTTGCTATTAAAATCCTTCCAGCGTGTGTTCCTCCACAAATAACAGGTCTATTCTCTTGTTCAGTGTGATGTTTGCCACATGATCCATCCAGAGGGCTTGACAGCCTATTTGGCGAGACCATAAGTGGTTTGTGGCATTGTGGTTTAAGCTTAGTACCATCTCCTTTTGGTTGCCTGCTTGTGTTTCTGATATTTAAATTAAATCAATATTATTACTAGTTTTAAATTGATGAATCTTCAACCTATTTGTTTGTATAATTGCCATCCCCCAAGCATTTATAGTTGAAATTTCATTTCTGGCTGCCCAACTCACAGGTATGAGGCTTAGCGTTATTATCTAGGTTTTGCATGGAGTCTCAAAAAGAAGATTAATTATTGGTGGATGGTGTCACCAAGGGTGGAGGGGGGTATTATTTGGCTTACAGGATTAGTTGGTCAATTGTGTTATAATATTACCAGGAATTTTGTGCACTTGGAATTTAGTCTCCATCCCTGTCTCCCTATCAATGGATAATAGGGACGGTTTTATCACCAGCTCTGGGGGCGCCTTTACCCCTACTGACAGTGCAGAAGATTTCCCATCAACCATTGATCAGTTTCCCACCTCATCATTAGGTTTGTCAGCAGAACTCATATTTCTTAGGGGTTTGGCCAGTCAACCTTGCCAATTTCTTTGACTCAAATGTTTGTTTGGTAGTAACATTGGGTTTATTCAACAATAATTCTGAGTTGACCTCTTGTTCACTTTTGATTTCAAGCTTGAGTTGGATTATTTGCATCTTGCACTTACTGTCCCTTTTGGGGGATTTTTTGAGGTTTGCCTTCTGCCATCGTTTTTCTTCACAGATCATCCATTCCACCTGGGATGGTTGTGGTATGATTGGGTTGGTACTCGTTCCTTTGTCCATTTTGTAAGCTTTAAGATTTGGGTTCATGAAGGGATCTTTATCTGCTTCAGGTCATTTGGCTACTTCTTGCTCCCACGTTTCCATATTGGCGAAATATAGCACCTTTTGTTGGCACTTAATATTTGAAACTTGTTAGATTAAGCAGAATCTACTCCTTGGCCTTTGGTCAAAGAAGGTTTTTGTCCTGACTTTTTGACCCACCAACAGGGTCAAATTCATATTTATGAGGGGTTCCCTTTTTAATGGTGATATTGGGCCATTGTGTGGCCGGTCTGGTAGCAGCACTGGCACACTTGTTTTGCATCTACTTGATTGATGTATATGACTATACTAAGACCAGACAGGGGGATGAATTGGGGTAAAGCAATATTATTTAGTTTCATCGATGATGCCAGTTTTTAGAGTGCTTCAACAGTTCAGGGTGAAGGCACTTTGAAATATAATTGCTGTTGTCTTGCTGGAATTCCTCATACTTTTCCAAAATATGATAATTAAGTCTGGATCACTTTGTGCACCATTCCCTCTCTCAATTGGTCAGTAGATTTTGGAATATCACCCATTGTGAGGTCACATTACATTTCTAGTTGGTTCCATTTTTAAGTAAACTCCCTTATACTAATGACAATCTCAAAGAGTTTTTTTCCAATCTAGTTTGCCTGAAATTGCTATATTGATATATACCTGTTTTGGTACCAAGTAGTGGTCAAAATCATTCCTGTTAGCACCTCATCTAGCTCTTAATAAATTGACATGATCTTATTGTACCACTCCTCATTTTTACCAGATTCAGGTGCATTTGGATTGCATCCTTCAGATACAACTTGGGTGCCTGACAGTCCAGGAAGTCGTTGTTGATTGATTAGTGGATGTACTCAATATGGCTCCCCATACCATTCCATGTATTTCTGTCAGTTTGAACTGCCGCTGCAGTATATGACTTGGATTTCAGATTTGGATTAAGCACTTTGGCAGGGGTCTTCCCTTTCATTATCCATCTTAATGATTCATCAAGGATTAAACCTTGATTGAGGAACGCCTCTACATGGCATTTGATAATTCCTCATAAGTTGATGCTTCTGGCCATTTGTGCGCCGATCTCTAGATTCTGCCAATTGAGGGCATCTGTTGGCAAAAATCCCAGTTAGTACCATAGGAGGCAGGATTTTGGTCCACACGTTGGGTGCAGGTACTTTTGGAGGGCTTCCAGAATAGTCAAACTATGCTTCACCAGTCCCTAACCATAACACTAATCTATCCATCATCCATGAAAATTTGCGCCATGGCAGTCAGTACCGCGCTTTGCACCATTGGAAGGCTTCTGATGGGATGAATCCTTTGGCGGTGTATGGAGCATCTACTGAAGGCTTTGGGAAATATTGGTTCCAGTCCCTGATGGTCTTAATCAGGATTTCCGCTTTGAGCCATTCCCAGCCCAGACAGGGGTCATAACCCTTCATTGCTGTTGCTGCCAGTGGTGTAATTTTGTGTTCCATCTACGTTTGAGCTGACTTGGGGGAGAACCCCTCAGAATCCCAGTATGTTGCTTCAGCCAGTGTGGCGACGTCACACCAAAGTTTCCATTTTGCAATGGGGACGTCTGACCCAGAAAAGTTTCATGGATCAGCTTTGAAAATCCCAGATCTGCCTATTCTTTAACTTGAATTATACTAGCCCCTGCATGGAACCAGGACTTAATTTCCAACAGGGTGAACCCATTGGTGTACCAGTTGATGGCCTCTTCCGGTGTCTAATCCTGGAAGTGCCCCCATTCTACCGCCTTCTCCTTTATCCGGTTCACTTACATCAAGTTGGACGCGGTGGCTGGTAGTATACAGATGTACAACCAGTGTAAGGCCTATGTGGCCTTGAAACCAGCTACAATCCGTGGCAGTGTCTCCTTTGAGGGAGAACGTGGCATTGTATCATTCCAGCATGGTATCTACTGGAATGGTATGTTGAGCCCATTTGAGGGCGGTCAAAGCCATTTGGGAACAATTTTGCATAATCAATTAATTCCATTAAGTCAAGACCCGAGCTCCTGACAGCCTGGGAGAATTTTGCAGGTATGTTGGCCTTGTTGTACTCCATTGTGTTAAGGAGGTTAATTCTGGCCACCATCCATGTTTTTGCGTTTGCCAGCTTAAAGTCTTCCAAAATGGCAGCTTCAATTATCTTGTGTTTGAGGGGAGTTTCATCCACTTCAAGGCGTCCTTAGTTCAGATCTGCAACAATTTGAAAAACATCGCCATATTGAGCAATATCTTGGCGTTGAGCCATTGCTTGGCAGCCCTAGTGGGGAATTTATGGTCCCACTAGATGGTCGCGATGGCGGGCATAATGTTTGTGATACACTGCATCACTGTTGAGTATGAGATTTTCAGCGTCTCCCATTGCTTAACCATGTGAGATGACATGCTGCAATGCGCTAACTTATCCTCATGAATGAAATTATAATTCACTGGGGCTCTTGTCAACAACTTGACTATGGTCAGGGTTTCAGCTCCTTCTGGCTGCACCTTTAGTTTTTAGATGCACTTTCCTGGACATCTGATCTTTTAAATTTGGTTCCCGATGCTCCTCCTTTCCTTTTAGGGATGATATTCAATGTTTGTTTGGTCTTGCAGATCAATTTTGGGTTGATTTTGCCCCCTGTTGGCTGGAGTTTGTGGGGATTGTCCCCAAAAAATTTTCAGGTATTGTTCCCAATGGTTCACTCAGTTTTTGGCTCAATTTTGGTCAGGATTCGCCCCCACTGACTGTCCTTTGTTGGGTATGATCCCTGATGTTTTGTTCAAGCAATCAAATCAAATATTATCAAAAGTTTCTCCATCCTGGTTGAAAACTTTTTCTGGTGTTGCCCTGACAATTTGGGCCCTCGACCTCTGCTGGTTGATCTGGATTTGGACTCTGACCCTATCAAAACTTTGTCAGGATTTTTTTTGCAAATTTCCCCCCTACAGGACCCTAATCCCTTCCTCAGGTTGAGGGTCAGTGGGAATATCCCATCGCCTCTGTTCTCAGTATCACTTTGCTTTTCCAAAGGCTTCATCAATTGTAGGGTTTGCAGCGGTGGCCAATTCTGTGGAGTTAATTGAGTTAACCGCGTTTATTGCACGTTTCTTGAGCTTATCTGATCATCTTTAATCGTGCAGGTTGTCACCAATTTGTTTTTGGTCAAGCGGATATTGTTGTTGATCATGCATTGGCTTGTGTCAGTGGGAAGTCGTCCAGATAATGCTTTGTTCATCTTGGCATACTTTACGATTAATGGCATATTGGGCTTAAACAAGCCGTCCATTTCTTTTTGCTTAGCACAGATGGGTGGAAGAGCCTACTTGCGCTAAGTTGGTTGGCTGTGGGTTACTGCTCTATAGAATCAGTATCTCACTAGCAGTTGGGATGTTCTTTTTAGTCTTGTACTGGTCACTTTTGAGTTTATAAGTGAGCTTTGTAAGAGAAAGATCAACAGTTCTACACTTGATACTTCGTTATTTGATATTTTGTTATTTGGAATTGCATGCCAAACGGGTTTTGTTACCTCAATTTTGTTTGAACCTTTCATTCCCAAATAATGTTGTCTATCTGAAAGCTCGGCACAAATCCCCTTGATTCTTTGTATTAATTTATTTGACGTTAATATGTGGACTGGTGGCAGAATCAGTAGTATATAGGTTGTCACTCATAGCTCATCCACCACATGGACAAGGTCACCCTGGGTGACAAGGGTGCATTCGGCCTTTTTGGCCCCTTTTTTGATGAAATTGGAGCGCCACCCATTCTAAACGGAGGGGACGTTCCTCCAGACTTACATTACCCTTCCCTTTGCCAAAGGGGGGCGCCACCACTGGGAACATTGATCAAGAGCCACATTTTTATGGTCCTTAGGCAACTTGATTGTCATTAGTGTGGAAATTTTTCGGGGGAGGATGGGGGCATCTGGGTGAGAGGCATGGAAAGCCTTGACAAGCTCCAAGCAGTTAGAACAGTCCATGCGCCAACCTAGCTGTTCTTATAGGCTGGATAACCTTTCCATGTGACGAGATATTGAATTGATTGGTGGGATTTGCAAGAAGCCAGGATGCCCTCAACTTCAGCTTCCTCAGCTCCCTCTATCACAATGGGCTTAAGGTCTGAGGGATCGCCCCTTTGAAAGGGAACAGCTGAGACACATAGAATACTGGGTGTTGCTTCCAATGGAGTGGCAATTTTAAACGGAAATCACCATTTCCCAAGTTCTCTTCCACCAGATGAGGACTGGAGCACTTACTTGCAAACTTATGTGAGGGAGCCTGCATCTGCAAGTGATGCACGTTGAGCATGACACATGAACCTACCTTTGTTCATGAGATGGGAGCCGTTTTTCTTCTGCAAATCATTATATCACTTATGGCCTTAATTAAGTGCTCTCAAATCAAAAACTTGTGGCCTGAATGTTTTGGGCATGTTCAGTGGCAGCAGGTGCCTCTGGGCGGAAGCTTGGGCCTAACAATAATGAAGGTTTATAACCCAAGGTAGTCTCATATGGGGAAACTCCTGTGGATGCATGAGTTCTGTTGTTATATGCAAACTGGGCCAGGGGAGGTCGTCTGCACAGGTATCCTGTGCAGCTGCAGCTTAGCAACAAAATTACTGTTCCAGGATCTGGTTGACCCATTCAGTTTGTCCATACGATTATGAATGGTATGCAGTTGAGCGGCAAGATGTGATATTAAAAATTGCCTAGAGATCATTCCAGAATTTTGCCATGAACTTGGGCCCACAGTTGCTGACAATTTTCTGGTGGAGGCTGAACATTGAGAACACATGGCGCACAAAAAGATAGGCAGTTTCCTCAGAATTAATGGCAGAGGAGCATGGGATAAATAGGTCAAATTTAGTGAAGCAGTTTACTACCACCATAACCGCTGTAAAGCCATTGGAACTAGAAAGCTCAGCAATAAAATCCACGGACACTGAGGTTCATGGACCCTCTGCCTACTGCAGGGGATTTAAGAGACTATTCCTGATAGACCAGTCTGACTTGGCCTGCGCACAAGTTACACAGTCTGCAATCCATGAAAGAACATCCTTCAACAAACCTTCCCAATTATAGGTACACTTGACTAAGTCAATATATTTCTTCTTATAGGATGTCTGACTGCAGGAGAATCATGATGGGCCTGAATCACTTCAGCTCGGAGGAGAGGAGGGATCCAAATCTGCGATTGAAAGTGAATGAGACCATTGACAAGAGAGTACAGGGATTTCTTCAAGGCTGGGAGGGACAACCGTTCCAAAAGTTCCACCCCTTATGCACAGGCCGTCTATGCGCTAATACCTGTGAATTTAGGAGCGCGTCTGGAGCTAGGTCCACTGCTGAAACCATGAGAAAACAAATGGACAAGATTTGGGTTGGGAAAAACCATGAAGAGATATGCTTCATTTGAGTATTCTGGGCAATGTGAAAGGTTACAGCTTATAAAGTCAGGGAGAACATTAGATGCTTTTCAAAAACTTGTATTTGAAATTAAGGCTGCATAAATCCTGGTAAGTATAGCCCTGTCGGTGCGTCAACTTCTGTGGCTTGAAAAAGTAAAGGAGAGCTTGGTGGTCTGTTTGTACAGTCAACTCATGATGAGCGCCTTGCAAGAGATGCCGTCAATGGGACAAGGTCCACGCCACGGCTGTCAGCTCCTTGTTATAAATGGCCCAGGATTGCTCAGTGGATGAGAAATTGTGAGATAAATAAATGACTGGGTGTTCCAACCCATCATGCTCTTGAAGCAAGACAGCCCCTATCAAAGCAGATGACGCATCAAATGGCACAGTGTAGAATATAGAAGGAACTGCATGCTTAAGGATAGGAGGTGATGGAAACACCTCCTTAATTGAATCAAATGCCTGCTGGCTCTTTAGCGTCCAGAGAAATGGGACATTCTTGTCCATAAGGTGATGAAGTGGGGAAGATAACTGTGATAAGGCAGGAGAAAACTTTTTCAAGAATATAATGGTGCCAAGAAGCTTCTCAATTGCTTCTGCGTCATTAGAGTAGGCCACTATCAGATGGCACCCAATTTGCTGGTTGGGATAGCATAGCCATATTTCAAGACAAGATTGCTCAAAAAGGTGACTTCTTTCCAATAAAACTCGCATCTTGATGTCTTGACAAACAGACCTGCCTTATGCAAGGCAGCTACCACTGCCTCCAAGTCCTTATCTTATTGTTTGAGAGTAGGGGATGTACCAAGATATCATCAATATATGCAATCACACAGATGAACCTGAGATCACCCAGCACATTATTGATCATTCTTTGAAATGCTGCGGGTGCATTCTTAATCCTAAAAGGCATCACTCGAAATTGAAATATGCCTCATTTTGTCCAGATAGCGGTAAGCCATTCCTGTCCTTCCTTCACCCAAATTTGATTAAAGACATTAACAAAATCAAGTTTTGAAAACACGCGCGACTTAGCAATCACTTGGACAATTGTCTGCTACAAAGGCAGTGGGTAGGGATCATGGACCGTGATTTTATGAAGGTGGACATAATCCATGCAGAGATGGAGAGAACCATCTGCCTTTTTGGCAAAAACAGTGGGAGAGGCAACTGGGGATGTCTCTTGGAACAACTAACCCTTCTTGAGCATGTAATCTAACCATGCGTTGAGGGCAGTTTCTCCTCCACTTTGTGCAGGTACAGTGGGCAAATTTATGTTCACCACCTTCAACGTTGTCCAAAAACCTAAGCCATATCTGTATGTTGGGAAAGATGATCCGCCTTTGAATAATCAAAAATACTCTGATATCTTATCAACGCTTTTGGAAAATGTGAAGGTAGGCCCGCAGGGGAAACAAGGGAAGTGATCAAACTGCGACCTATAATTTTTATAGGTTATCCAGTAAAGGAAAACAGCCCTTTGTATGACTATTAGAGAATGACAGAATATTAGACTCAAGGTAAATCCTTACATGCTGTTGATGCCACGAGCCCACACCCAAAATTACTGGAAGCACCAGGTTTGGCATTGTGGAGAATTAATTGAAAAAACTAAACTGGTGAACTGAGAAAGGTACTGGACGCCATACTTTGTAAGATGTCGGGAGTCTGATGAAGTGACCATTACCTTAGAACCCACGTCAAGGTCAAGAAAAAGCTGGTGGGCCAACTCTAAACTCATAAAGTTACCTGCTGCTCCAGTGTCATCCAAGGCCTCAAAAGACACCTGGTGTGCTCTGATAATAATTTTCATTGGTAATAAAAGTAGGCGTAATTCTGTTTATTGACAGCTACGGTTGATTCCATTAATAGGAGAAAATTGCAGATAAATTGGAGGTAAGCACAAGGTTTGTGACTGGAGTAGAACTGGTGTGACAGAGGGGTTGAACCATTTCTTCTCCAGACTGGGTCATTGATAATTTATATATTGGAATGCCAGAATACACTAACACGGGTGTGGGGGGGCACATCAACTTTTAGAACTAGTACAGATACTGATTTGGAGTTGGGATCTGAAACCAAGGCCATATCAGCAGCTTTAAGCATGTTAATACCATTTAAGAGATGGACTGAGCAATAAATTAGAGACACTGGGATAGTGCAGCCATAGATACACTCCATAACAACCTTACTCTTCTGATAGAAGACAACCACTGATGCACCCAAACTGACAAGGAGAGCGAAAAAGCTGAAAATAATGGACGATTATATCAGGATTGCAGAAAATAAAGTTTATTTTGGCCTGCCAGTCTGGATGCCAAAGCACCCAAATGACAAGTCTAAATGTCAGTGGCACTGATGCTTGTATGACGTTGATTTTGACTAATAGAGCTTTTGCCAACGAGCGTCAATAGGTCATGAGTATGAAAATAAAGCTAGTGACAAACCAGGCAATCATGGCCCAGGGCCCGCGGATTAGGAGTTTAGAAGAGTTGGATTGGGATGGGTGGTTTGAGTTTCGTCAATAAAAATTGAATTTAGTAAACTGGATTTTTATTGGAAAACAAAGGTAAAAATCAACCGTCAATTTTCTCAGGCGTGCTATGACTGCTTAAATAGATGATTGATTTGGGGAAAAGCTTAGTAACACTCAGGATTGGGGCCCTCAAGGACTAGCCTAACCCAGATACTTTGAGTGGGGGGAGCAAATTTACTTTGAACTGGCTTAAGAATTGTCAGTGGTGGTCCAAGTTGCTGTTAGTCTAACATTGGATGGCCAAATTGTGGTTTCACTGCATTTTAAATGGTTAGCATGACGGCATCTTGGCTGATGGGTGATGGGAACCTCCCAAGGCCACCCCACGTTGGGGCGGTCCCAAGAGGTCAGAAATGGGTTTTTGATACCCAACCCACCTGCACTTAGTCGCTCTGGCGTCCATTTAGTCAAGAAGGAATCATTAGGCAGAGATTTGTTTGTCTGTGGTGGGTTTTGAACTGGCATCAGCATTTCCAAATGGCTTGACGCCATTGAGTTTTGCTAATAACTCTACACCTTTTCTTATAAACTCCCTACTTTATTTTAAAATTAATTTAAAAGGAAAAGTAAGGGGGGAGGGTGGAATACAAACAATTCAGCCGAGGTAAAGGTCCAGGAATTTGGGCCATTAGCTTTCTAGCATCCCTAACCATTGCTGGTTGGCAATCGCTATCACTAGCCATGGTTCTAGCATTGATGGGCTTAAAGGCCATTTGATCTTGAGTCAGTTTGTGCTTTATTGTGTATGATGATTGATCTGGAAGGAAAAGCCAAACGCATGGATTAAAACACCCAGGGTTTAAGCATGAGAATTTTGAGGTCTGATGGAGCAGATCAGAAACATTGAATGGGCTCAAGTACCAAACTTTTGTAGTGGGGGCACTTGCTTTCCAAACTCTTGGCTATGAGAGCTAAGTGTATCACCCATACATAATAATGGTAAATGAAGGCTCATATTCTGGATTGGGGCTGTTCTCAGGGTTTTCACAAGAGAAGGTCTTGCAATGAATGTATTTCCATTGACGATTGTTTACCTGAGAGGATGTATAATATTGTGGCCAATACTTTTTGAACACATAGAATTCACTATATTGGTGGCATATCTGCTTCCAGTTCAGCACATACGGGAAATCCTTGCACGGGCATTCTGGTCTGCTATGCTTACCAGTTTTGAACGCATGGTGTAGGATCCGCCAGGTGACCAACAGTTGCTTTGCAATTACTAGATGGGATTTGAGGCCCAAAACTAACTTTTCATTTTGTAGTTAGTTTAGTGGCCTTTGGAGGCCCAGTTGTTCAGAATTCATGGTTGAGTGGGTGGGTTGCATCCAGGTTCTAGAAGTGGATCCCAGTATTCAATTGGGGTCAATTTTAGCAAATTTTAATTGTCATGGAGGCACACTCATGGGCAATTCAATTGTGCTCCTCTAAGTTTTTTGAGGAAATCATTGCAAAATTAAGGGCTTCAACTTCCCTGTTATTTTTTGTTCACATCTTAATCGAATAGTTTGAATGACCAGCCACTCAAGTGCACTGCCCGATTGCACAATCACCAGCAGTATGGGAAGCCTTTCCAGAAAGGAATTATGGGTGACTCACCATCCATTCGCGCAGAGAGCGTGGGGAGACCAGCTCCTATAAGCCCTGAACTCCAGCCCAGTTCACATTTCACTCAAGGTTTGGGCAGCACAATTGTGTCTGTTTTAGACTGAGGAACAACTTTGCCAGATCATCCGATCGTGGGATTTGAAATCCAGAAGGCTCATGCCTCCTTTGCTCTTAAGTTTGAACAGGGTCTCTAAAGCTATTGGCGCCACCTTTACCTTAAACCATAGGAAGGTCTGGAGCATTGTATTGATCTTCATCTCTAGGGTTGGGATTATAGGTAATATGTGGGCAGCATACCATAGCTTGGAGAAGATATAACGTTGATAGCCAACACTTTCTCCTTGAGGCATGGTCTTGCCAATTTACAACACGCCATTCAGGCCAACAGACTCAATAGTACCTCTTTTTAGTTTTCCAGTACCACTGGCTCTTTGTTGTTAAAGAGTATCCCAAGTTATCTAATTATATGAAAGTTCTAGATTGGCAATGTGTCAGTCAGCCGGATAAATTTTAGGATGCCAAGCCTCATTACTGAAGTTTTTTCCAGGTTGATCTTTGCATTTGATGCTAACTGGTATAGGTCCAGGAGCTCCTCAGCGCTATTGAAAGTAAGTGAACTAATACTAACTACTGTATTGTCAGCGAAGGGCTAACATAAAGATTGGAAATTGGGTAGGGTGGACTAATCCCTAGAGTTTTGTATCCGCTTCAGCCAATAAAAAGTTCTCTGAAAAGGTAAACAGAATTGGCGACATGAGACCACTTTGTTGGAGGCCCTGTCCAACTGGAATATCGATGGTTACGCCATTGGCAACAAATACTCTGGTGATCAAGCCCAAGTACAGCGTTAATATCCATGATCTAAAAGATTTGGGAATACCAACCGCCATTAGCTTTGCATGTAGGAAGGACCAGATACCTGATCATAGGCCTTCTCCATGTTGAGGAACATTAGATAGCCCAGATTGGTTCCCCGCATGTCTTGGAGAACGTTTTGGACTGTATCAATACTGTTCCTGATGCTTTAACCCTTGATGAACCTGTTTTGGGACTAATAGAGAATTTGTGGTGCCGTTATCATCAGTTTATTTGACAAGATGTATGTGAACAAGCTTGTAGTTGGCGTTAGATAGTACAATCAGGCGCAAATTCTGAGTTGACATCGAAGTCCCCTTTTGTACAAGAGTACAATCTGGGTTTCCTGGTCTCCTGGGATTTGTTGTCCATTTTTCAGGCAGTAGTTGTATAGAGATTTGAGCTCCAGTGCAGTGCGGTCATGGAATGCACGTAAACTTTTGCACACATGTTATTGGGCCCGGTGCTTTCATCTTCAGCAATTCTTTTAGCACTCTTTCGACTGTATTAATTGAGATGTTAGCGGACAAGCTAGCGACATCTTCTGGTGTACAGGCCCCGAGTGCCAGATTATTCAGGTTGATCAGGGCTTCTTTAGTCATATTACTCATCTCTTGTTGAAGGAATAGCTCACCATAGAATCGCTCAATTTTGCGCTTGTTTGTTTCCAGATCCGTTGTTATTCCCCCTGTCACTGTCTCTACCTCACATATTATTGCATTGGATTAAATTTCATCAAGATTTGCCAGGCCCTCCTTGGTCATCATCCCCACTAGGCTCTGGTATCAGTAGGCAAAGATCCATCTCTCTGAGTCCTGTTTAGAAAATAAGGCCCATTATCATTTGTGAGTTGTTAAGTATTCACTCCAACATTCTTCACTGTCCCGCTGGAATAATTTTAGACTTTTCAATGCATCTTTCATCTGCTTTGCGGCGGCAGTTTGCTTGTAGGTAGTTGCTCTCTCAAACTTTATACTATCATGACTAATATTCTCTTTAGTCTGGACCCATTTTTTTAGAAGGATTATCTCCAGGTGATGATTCAGATATGTGACCAGTTAATCAAGTCCAGCTTTGATTGTCCAGCCCATTCTCCGTCCCTCAGTGTGGCTGGTGCCAACTGCCATCCTTGGTTCCTTGGGGGTTCATCTATATCAATGTCCATGCAGATGATCATATGGTCACTCTCAGCATTTAAGGTGATCTCACTGTTGGACGTCAGTGGTTTGAGATCAGATGACATCATAATGTAATCCAGGCGTGAACGGTTTGTGGGGATCTGGAGGAGTCATATGACCACCTCATTAGGTTGACTATATTGTCATTCACCTCGTCAATTGTGAGGCACATCCCTAAATTTGACTAGATATTATAGCATTTTATTGGCTTTATGATTGGGACTTTCACTTGTTGAAAGTATTCTGACTCGCATTCTTCCAACAGATCAGGTCTCCTGCTATAACCGTCGCCGCCTCAGTTGGTACTTACAATAAATAATTTCAAAAATTCGGTTTTTGTGGGTCTTTGGCAGGGAATAGACAGCCTTCAAAAAAGGCTTTTTCCAGTTTCTCTATTTGTAATTTTTGCTATCAAGATCTTTCTGGCGTGAGTTTCCTCCACAAAACCAGGTCTATTCTCTTGTTCTGTGTGATGATTGCCACATGATCCGTCCAGAGGGCTTGCCAGCCTATTTGGTGGGACCACAGGTTGTATGTCACATTGCAGTTTGAGCTCAGCACCATCATCTTATGGTTACCTGATTGTGTTTCCAATATAAAATTAGGTCAATATTATAATCTGTTTTAAAGTGATGAGTTTTCCACCGTCTCATTTGTATGCTCGCCATCCTCTGAGAATTTGTAGTCGCAATCTTCAATTCTGGCTACCAACTAACAGGTATGATGTCTGGTATTATTTTATGAGTTGTGCATGGAGTTGCAGATGGAAGCTTAGTTACTGATGGCTGGTGTCGCCAAGGCTAGGTGGGAGGTATTATTCTGCTTTTGGGGTCAGTTGGTCAGTACTGGTTTACTATTACCGTGCAGTTATTACACCAGGATTTTAGTCTCCATCCCTGTATCCCAATTGATGATTAATGGGGACAGTTTTATTACCAGCTCTGGGGGCTCCTTTGTCCCTACTGGTAGTGTGGCGGATTCCCCCTCAACTGTCGATCAGTTCCCAGCCCTGTTATTAGGCTTTTTGTGGAACTAGTTTCACATTGGGTTTTGATTGGTTGATTTTGCCAATTTTTTAACTATAGATGGTTGTTTGGTAGTCTCCTCAGGTTTATTTGCTGACAATTTCCGAGTTGAATTCTTGTTCACTTTTAACTTATCAGGATTTGGTTTCAAAGTATTAGCTTCTTGCACTGACAGTCCCTTTTTGGGGGATTTTTTGGGTTTGCCTTCTGACATCATTCTTCTTCTCAGATCCTCCATTATTCCTGGGATGAGCATGGCAAAATCAGTCCAGGACTCTTTCCTTTGTCCATTTTGTAGGCTTCAGGATTTGGGTTAATGAAAGGCTCATCATCTGATTCAGGTTGTTTTGTCTCTTCTCACTCCCACACCTCCTTATGGGCGAAGTACAACTCCTGATGTTAACGCTTCATTTCCACAACCTCTGTTAAGTTATGCAGAATTTACTCTTTGGCTTTGGTCAAAGGAAGGTTTTTGTCCCTACTTTTGTGACCCCACCAACGTGATCATATTTGTACTCACAAGGGGCCTTCCCTTTTCGATGGTGGCATTAGGCCATTGTGTGGCCAGTCTGGTAACAGAACTGGAACACTTGTTTCATATCCTCTTGCTCGATGTATATGACTCTACTTAAACTGGACAGGCAGATGGTGAGTGTAAAGTGATATTGTTTTGTTTCATCCACAACGCCAGTTTGTAGAGCGCTTTAACAGTTCAAGGGCAGGGGCAATTTGCAATTTAATTGCCGCCAGCTTGCTGGAATTCTCATACTTCTCTAAAATAAGATAATCCAGTCTGGATTGCTTCGTTTACCCATTCACTTGCTTGATTGGTCAAAAAGGTTATGTAATGTCACCTATCGTGTGGTCTGGTTCACATATCTAGTAAGTTCCATTCATAATTAAACTCCCAAATATTTGATGCCAATCTCAAAGAGTTTTTTGATCTAGCTAGCCTGAGATCACTATGTCAATGTAACCCCATTCAGGTGACCAGTAGTGGGTGAAGTCCCCCTGTCAGCACCTCGTTGAGCTCTTGATAAATCAACATTATCAGGTCGGACCATTCCTCCTCCTCCACCAGCTGCAAGTGGATTCTGATTGCATTATTTAGATATGATTTGAGCGCCTGGAAGACCATGAAGCTGCCATTGATCAGTTGGCGGATGTATTTAATATGGCTTATGCCCCGTTACTTGTGTTTTGTCAGTTTGAGCTGCCACTGCGCTGTACAACTTGGATTTTGGATTTGGCTTTGGTACCTTGGTGGAGGTCTTCCCCTTCATTATCCAGCTTATTGCTTCATTGAGGCTAAAACCCCGATTGAGGAATGCCATGACCTGGTATATGCTAATTCCACATCATTTGATGCTTATGGTCATCTGTGCGCCAATCTTTAGGTTTTGCCAATTGAGGGCATCAGTCAGCAAAAATTTCAGTTGGTACCATAGGAGAGCGGATTTCTAGCCTACACAACGGTTGCATATTTTTGGAGGTCTTCCATCATAATCAAACTACGCTGCACCAGTTCCTAACAATTATACTGTTCCATTTGCCATCCATGAAAATCCACGTCATAATGGCTGGAACTCCTGCTTTGCACCACTGGAAGGTTTCTGATGGGGCGAATCCTTTAATGGCGTATAAAGCAGCTACCAAAGGTTCCAGATAAAATTGTTTCCAGTCCCAGACGGTTTTAATTCAGATTCCCAGTTTGAGCTATTCCTGGCCCAGATCCAGGGTTGTAACCCCTTTCATCACTGTTGCCGCATGTGGTGAAATTTTGCGTTCCATCAACAGTTGAGCTGACATATGGTGAAACCTGTGGTGTCCCAGTCTGCATATTTGGCCAGTGAGGCGACATTGTGCCAGAGTTTCTATTTTGTGATAGAGAATGTCTGGCCCTAAAGAGTTTTATGGATTGGCTTCGTTACTCCCAGATACTTATTCTCAAACTTGATCAATACTGGCCCCACGGAGAACCAGTACTTCATTCCAAATGGGGTGAATGCATTGGCAGACCAATTGAAGGCCTCTTCTGGTGATCAATACTGGAAGGGCCCCTACTCCACCACTTTCTCCTGCATCCAGCCCACCTTCATCAAGTTGGACACAGTGGCCAGCAAGATATGGGTGTATGACTAATATAAGGCTTTAGTAACCTAAAGCTTGCCGCAATTCATGGTAGTGACTCCGGGTAAAGTGTGATATTGTACCTGTTATTTCTCAGCGTAGAGTATTGATTCCACTGAGTCGGTTTTCACAGGGTATTAGTCACTGAGCAACCTAATCAGACTGTATGAAGATCTCTAATTCTATTAAAAACTTGATAAACTATATATGGAGCTATCACCCTATATTTTTTTTATTATTTTAACTAATTTGCAGACTTATCTGCAACAACCTAATCATGGAAAGAAGACCCCCCTCTCAATCCTCCATGTGACTCTTTATATCTCAGTTCCCCAAGCTGGATGCGTCCTCAGCTTGGTAGCCTTTTATTCATTTTCCTTTTACTAGAGGCTCTCATTTATATCGAATCTCAGCATAATTCCCCTCAATTTGCCAATTGGTCAACATTTCAATCGATTATTATTTTTTACCTTTTTCATCAATCTTGAGACTCATCTCAATTCCCCTCCAATCTTCCAGTATGGTTAGTGTATTGTCCTGTCATATCAACTTCCCAACATTACCCCCTTGACTAGACAATAAGCTCTTACTGTTGTATGTTTGAAGGGACTTTGCATGAACTTGGTTGATGATCTGACTCCCACAGGTTCCTCAATGGTGTAGAAATCCATGTCAGTTTTCTCAATTATCTCAAAATGGCCCAACCCAAATGTTGGAGAGCTTGTTTTTCCGCCTAAAACCGTGCTGGTCATGAAATAAAACATGGTCCCCTACAGTGAACAGCGAAAATCCTCTTCATCTCTTCTGATTGGCTGCCTGATCGCAAATCTTCTTGGCCAAACTGGTAGATTAGGCTTCCATTTGCAGCTTGATCAATGTATCCATAATAGTCTTCAAATATCACTGAGGGTCCACACCACCAGTGTCCTCTACACATGAGTAAAGCAAGGCGGGCAGATCCAGATGTCAACCATACAGCAGTTGGAAAGGGCTCTTACCAGTGGACAAATGATAGCTGATATTATATGCAAACACAGTTGTAGGTAGAAGGGCACTCCATTCTGAGGGTCATTCTTTTACTAATTTATGGAGTATGTTCATTAGGGTTCCATTGACCCGCTCCACCATTCCATTTGATTCCAGATGATAGAGGGTGGTCAAAACCCCACGGATCGCCATCAACTCATTTAACTTCAGCAGGATGTCTGAATTAAAATTGGTTCCGTTGTCTGTTAGAATGAACTGCGGGCAGCCGTGTCACTATATAACACACTCCATAATAAACTTGGCGGTGGTGACTGCGCCCAAGTTGTTAATGCCCTGGCCTCCACCCATAGAGTCAAATGATTAATGGTGACAGTTATATACTTGGATTGATTGGTGCTAGTTGGCAGAGGTCCCACTACTTCATTGGATACAGTGTGCCAGGCGAACTGGGGCTTAACCAGCTGGTATGTGGTCTTCTTGTGTAATGACTTTTACATTTGACACTGATGGCAACAACTAACTGTTTCCAATATGTCATGATGCATACTCTCCCAGTAGTAACAGGGTCACAAAAACTCCAGCGTTTTTTCAAGCCTCCATGTCCTACAGCCCAATGAGAATCCATAATAATTGTGGGTCTAGCTGAAGGTTTAGGGAAACTCAGCGTCGAGTTTCCAATCTGCTTATATAGTTCCCCCTCACGTAGAAAAGTATTCTCCCTGAGCCCGTCTAATACCTTGATCACTTGTGGTGGCTCATCCTGGTATCTGTTCGCCACCATCTTCTGTACAATATGTCAGTTAAATCTGCCATGATAGTGACCGTTGGCAGCCAGAAAAGACAATCCACATTTTGATATTTTGCATCTGGATGGTGTATAATCTCAAAATCATACACCTAAAGCTTCCATGCCCAACATGTGAGCTGTCCTTCCAGTTCACACAGATTCTGCAGAAAGTGCAAAGAAGCGTGGTTCATCAATACTTGGAATCTTACCCCATGTAGATATAGCCAAAACTATTTAAAAGTATATATCACCGCTAAAAACTCCCACTCAGTCATGATGTAGTTTTGTTTGTGACAGTTCAAGCTTCAACTACAAAATACAACAGGATGCTCCACGCCGTCATTGTCCTTCTGGGATAATACTGCTTCTATAGCGGAGAGGGATGCGTCTGTTTGCACTATAAACTGTTTGTCAAAGTTGGGATATTGAAAAATGGGTGCACTTTCTAACGCAGTTTGCAACACATCAAAAGCATTCTGGCATCATTCCATCCAATCAAAAGAATTGTTTTTCTTTAGCAACTCAAAAAGTGGGGCCCCAATGCAACTGAAATTGGGAATGAACCATTGGTAGTAACCAACCATCACCAGAAACTCTTGAATGTCCGGCTTATTGCCTGGACGAGTCATCTTGCTATCACTTCCACCATAGCTGGCTGCAGTTTAAATCCATTTGAATCCACGATGAGCCCAAAAATTATAATTGTTCTTTAACGAAATGGCACTTTTGAGGCTTAATTCTGATATTAGCAGCAGCAAGGTGCCGAAATACTTGTTACAAATGGGCAAGGTGCTCTGTAAACGTCCACAAGAACACTTTGATATCATTGAGGTAAACTAAGATGCAGGACAGCTTTAAATCACCTAAAATCATATCCATAGAACTCTGGAACGTAACCAGAGTGTTGCACAACCCTTGTGGCATGTGAGTCATCTTGCATAACCCTCTCAAAATGATGATAGCGCATTTCTCCCATTCCACTGATGATAATTCGATCTGCCAGTACCCTGAGATCAGATCCATGGCTGAAAAATAATTTTCCCCACCCAATTGGTCCAACGCGTCATCAATCTGTGGAAGAGGGTAAAGATCCTTCTTTATTACATTAATTGAGCTTGCAATAGTCAATACCCACTTGATTCGAGCCAGCTTTTTTCTTTACAATGAGCACTGGTGATGCCCATGGACTGTTTGACAGCTTTAGCATCCCTTAAATGATAATTTTATCCACCTCATCAGATACAACCTTTTCTACTGTTTTTGAATGTCTAATAGGTCGTGATCAAATGGGAGGGTGATCCCCCATATCTATCTGATGTACCACCACTTGAGCGCACCCCAAATCATGATCACTATGCGCAAAATACCTTGATACTTTTAAAATAATGTCATAGCCTTATCTTGCTGTTCCACCAATAATCCAGTTAGCGCTTCCCACAGAACCACGGTCAATACGCCAAAAGGTGAGCTTTTCAGTAGTCTGAGATCCTTTCATGAGCCAAAATCATGAATATGGCAAGCTTCCTCTATAGGAACTAAGTGTAGGTGAGCCACCACTTGGTGCTGATGGATAGTTATAATCTCCTTCTGTAAATTTTCTAGCAGCACTTTCAACTCCCCATTCCCAGGTAGCAGTAGCCCTGGAGCCACATGTGGTTCAAGACGTGAGTGCTGGTGAGGAGCCATGTTTTCTCCATAAAGCCCTTTTGGGACATCAATTTCAATCTCATTCCCTACTATGCACTGGTGTCCAGACGGTAGGCTCAAAGCACTTGCTGCCTGAAGCAGGATCCCTTTGTACTCATAAATCTGGTAGGGGAGGGCCCTGGTCCGCCACTTCAGTCATTGATAATGAACAGGAATTACTCCATCGCTGTAAGCTAGATTGGTTTGACTAGAGCGGAATGGATCCATGGAGATTCCACAAGAGATAAAATAAACAGAGATCTGTTGTCCTAAAATATTAAGAGTTTCCTCCACCATATTTATCACAACCCCAAATTTCATCATAAATATCGTGCCAATTAACATGTCATAGTTGTTATTTGGCAAAACCACCACCGGAGCAGAAGCCTGGACTGACCCAAATTATAAAGGCAATGCACTATATGCTCCTTCAGACACAGTGCTATGATTCCCAGTGGTTACATATACTAATTGATGGTCCACATCCATTTTCAACAAAAGCTTAGCCACCAACTGGGTAGAGACTATGCTCACAGGGGCTCCCATGTCTATGATAGCGCAGATTTTTGTGTTTTGAACGATAATGCTGTAGTAAGTGCATTCTGAGTAAGAAGAACCATCAGTGTTTATTATGTGTACATCCAAAGGCTTTGTGTTACTCAAAAAAGAAGGAAATACCCTCGCTGACCTGAGGATACTCATTAGCGATTTTCTCCACCAGAATGGCTATGTTAACCCCTACTAAAGAGGCAGCGTCCATCAAGTGATCTGTGTTACTTGTGCTGGTCAGTTCCAGGATCTGCCATGCATATGGCTTCTGAACGTCCTGGAAGAACTCAGGGATTGGGGGTGAATTTTTACTCTCAGAAATGGAAGCAGGGGTATCCAACAAAACTTTTTGGTATAAGAAAACATCCAATTGAGTTCCAAATCCTACCCAAATAGATGCTTGGGAATCGTTAGGGACAAGTGAATTGGACTTACTGGAGGTAGAGCATCCCATATCTACTCCGCTTGAGCTTTTCCCTGATCAATTTCCTCAGTTGGCACCACATACACTTGTAATTTGCCAGGGCAAGTTCCTGCATAATGTTCTTGTCACGATTCCAATATGACTGGATGATAATTGTGGGACAGCTAGGTCGGAATCCGCCAAAAATTATATCAGATACAAGTATTTGAGTGCCTAAAGATGAGGCGATATTGAAATTAATGGGTTCTATTGAATATAACGGTTTAATTATTGGATCACCTCTAAATAAGGCGATGTCAACATTTGACGAATAAAAAATAAATCACCTACAATTTGGGTGATAACGAATTAGAGAATTACCAGCTGAAATGAGGAGAATTGGTGGAACTGAATAGTCCAAGCTATAAGAGTGGTATCGTCCAAGCTGCTGTAATATAAGCGAGATGAGCGATTAAGAGGAGGTTGTTGTTAAGCGAGTTTAGGGTAAGCGTAATAGAAAAGAATCCGCGGTATCAAGTATATTGAATAAAAGAGGTTGTGGGAGCAAGTGCTCCATATTTATTTATAAGTTTAGTCCGTTGTTTTGCAGACAACAATCATCATATCTTTGGTCCTGATTGCTCAGTGGGTCAAACCCTGTGCAAAATTCCACTGGCGTATCTATTGATACCGCTGATTTCATAACAGTCCTCTTCATCTGCACTGAAAGCAAGTATTCATAAAAGGTTCACATATATAGCTTGCAGCGGAAGGACCAGTGCGAAAGTTGATGGTATGGTTCCAAGGTCATGGACGAACTAGCAGAGTGTACAGAGGCCAAAAAGGATTCACTGATTTGTATGATGGACAGGTATGTTCTAGCATTTTATAGCTTGGTCACTTTGGCCCATACCCTGAAGAGTTTGGTGTGGAGTCAACAGAGGTTTTTTAGGCTATATTAGGGGCGCTAATCATGGTGGAGAGTTGATGTAAGGTATTCATGATAAGTCCTGCATCTCCATCCAAAACATGAGACATAACGTTATATAGTTCCTGATATGGTTTAACAGCTGCCATCATTGGTATACCAATATCCTCAGTGGATAATTTATTAGCTATGAGTAGTAAATGTGCTTCCGCTGAGAAACGTTCAGCAAGTTCTAACAGTGTCTCGTTTTGGTGAAACTGTATATTCAGGAAGTCAGCTTTCCGTTGGGCCATCTTGGTTGCACCCCCAAACAGCTGGAGAACAATTGCTTTAAATTCTTCGTAGGATGCCAAGCTATTTAGAAGGTAGCAGGTAACTTGATCAGCATACCACATCTAGAGCATACAGAAACAGCTTCGCTTTCTGCCAATCAGAAGCCCCTTCCATGGCGAAATGTGAATTGCTTAAAGTAACCATGTAGATTACTTTCATGACTGAAAGGAGGTAATTTTTTATTCACACAGCTTCGAATTGCTCCAGGCTCCTGCTGCAAGGATCAGGCGAATTGGTTCCATAGTGACTAAGGGAACCACCCCTTTGTGAACTATCGTACAGACATCCAGATGGGTTTGAATACATCAAAATAGACTCAGAATAAATAAGTTTGCATGGGGGTCCATTCCAACGCCCAAGGGTTATTCATTAGCTGATCCATAGCATTCTTCCCCCTGAATTGCCACTAACTGCACCACTTCCCCAAGCTCCATCATGCTCCACAAAATGTTCATTGATTAACTGCTCCACTTTAACTGAATAGCATCTACACCATCCATCCTGGAATTTTTGTTGCAGTGTCACATACTGATATTGCAACTCCCAACAAAAATTCCACTTAAAGTGCAATTTCTGCTCCACTGCTTGTAGTTGCAAGAGGACATCTTCGATTATGTTCTGCATGTGGGCATGATGTCAGCTAGCGTTACCCGCCTGTTGATTAGCATCATTTATTTGGTTAAGGAGAATGGCTTGTTCCCATACCAATTCCTCGTTGGCCCGTCAAAGTGTATCAAGCCATTACTGCATGTCAGCATACTCTCTTGCCTCACCAATTGAGAGAGGGAAAACTTGAAGGCGCTCAGCCTGACTAACAGCTTCCTGTTGTGTAACCCAATGGATTAGCTGGAGATATTTTGGGGACATTGACCAAAGGATAAGCGCATTATCTGTCATTCGCTGGCTACTCCATTTCAATACAAAGTTGGTTTAGTTCAGATGATATGAAACCAACTTGATCCACCACTTGCCATTCCATCAGTCTTATTGTTTCCTTAAACTGAGCAATCATGGCTTCGAGAGCTTCCACCCATTTGACTAAATCCATCATAAAGTGCTTGATATTGTTTCATAACGTTGTTATGTCCCAAATCCATTCCGTCAATAGGCCATGTTGATCCAAAAGTTCTTCTATTACCCAGGATAACTCTAGATTTAACTGTGGTACTAAGATGTCAAATCAATGGCGGATGTTCCCAACACAATGGTCCATTTGTACCAGTACCCATGTACCTTCAACAAAGAGCAATCAAGGCGGTCAAGCAGGAGGCAAGTATCATTTTGCTGTGCTTGAGAGAACCGCATTACATCTCCAATCTCTATATTGTGGTGAGCCAGCACATGCTGTAGCTGGTGTATAGCAGGTTGCACATAAGCGACTAGATACTCCTTGATTCCATGGGTACCAAGGCGGTGAGCCAACCCTGGTGTAGTCACGTCCATATAGGACATGTACATGGCGTAGAAATTCTCTTGGTCTTGTTGGTTATAAAATAAAATCAAGGCATACTCACCCGCCTCATCTTCGTATAATTGATATCCATGCAACAGACACTCCATAATATCCTGCAGCTGCTGAGGGGTCACATTCGTGGAGCTTCCTTGTTGGTTGGCCATCAGCTCAAGGCAGTTTTATAATTGCAGATTGATCATAACTTCATCAAAACCCAGTTTGATTACAGTGAATAATATTGGTTTATTACTAGGTGCCTCCCATACTTCTTCCACATAACGTGTGTGGAATATGATCAAATTGTGTCATAACAAATGAGGGCTTGTCATTGTATCTTAGCGTCAAAGAACTACAGTTGACCAGTGGCTCCCTTTAGTGAGAACCACTGTTATTTCTTGGCGTAGAGTCTTGATTTCATTGAGTTGGTTTGCACAGGGTATTAGCCACTGAGCAACCAAATCAGATGATATGAAGATTGATGATTCTAATAGAACTAGATAAACTATATATGGAGCTATCGCCCCTTATTTTGACCTATATTATTTTTACTAATTTTCAGACTTATCTGCAACAACCTAATCATGGAAAAAAGACCCCCCTTTCAATCCTCCATGTGAATTTTTATATCTTGGTTCCCCAAGCTGGATTCATCCTTGGCTTTGTAGTCTTCTATTCACTTTCCTTTTACTAGAAGCTCTCATTTTATATCAAATATCGGTAAGAGTCCCCTTAATTCACTGATTGGTCAACATTTCGATTGATTATTATTCATATACCTTTTTCATCAATCTCAAGACTTGTCTCAATTCCCCCTCTGATCTGCTGGTATGGTTAGCATATTGTCCAGTCATATCAACTTACTGAAAGTACCATTCCAGCGCCTTATTGACTGGAATGGTATGTTGAGCCCATATGAAGGCAGTCAAAACATTTGGGAACTGTTCGCACAATCAATTAATTCTGTTGGGGTGAGACCTGAGCTCCTGATGGCCTGGGCGAATTTCGCTGGTATGCCAGCCTTATTGTACTCCTTTGCATTAAGGAGGTCAATCCCAGCTGCCTTCCATGCCTTTGCATCCTCTGACTTCAGGTATTCCCAAATGGCAGCTTCAATTAATTTGTGTTTGAAAGGATTTTAATCCACTCCAGGGAATCCTTGTTTGGATCTGCTACAATTTGAGAATATTGCCATGTATAGTGATATCTGGGTATCAAGCCAGCGCTTGGAAGTCCAGGCAGAAAATTTATGGTTCCACCAAATGGCTGCAATGGTGGTGAAATTTTTTGAGATCCACTGTGTCAGCATTGAGTATAGGACTGCAAGGTCTCCCATTTCTTAATTTTGTAAGAGGACATATCGCAGTGCGCTAACATGTCCTTCTGGATGGGAATATACTTCACCAGGGCTTTTGTCATTGACTTGACCACTGTTGGGGTTTCAGCCCCTTCCAGATATACTTTTAATTACTCAGATGAACTTTCCCAGGCATCTGATCCTTCAGATTTAGTTCCCAATACTCCTTCATCCCAATCAAGGATGATCCATGAAGGTTTGCTTGGCTTTGAGGATCAATTTTGGGCTGATATTGCCCCCCTGTTGACTGGGCTTTGTCAGGAACTGTCCCCGATGATTTTTCAGGGGTTGTCACCAATGGTTTGCTCAGCTTTTTGTTCAATTATAGTCAGGAATCGTCCGCCCCCTAACTGGTATTTGTTGGGAATGGTCCCAGACGTTTTGTTTGAGCAATTGAGCCAAGTGTCATTGGAGAGTTTCTCCGTCCCAGTCAAAAATATTTCAGTATTGCCCTGGCGATTTAGGCCCTTGTTTTTCGTTGGTTGATTCAGTTTTGGACTCAGATCCAACTAGTACTTCGTTAGGAATTTTTAATTCTTTTTTCCTGCAGGGTTCCAATCCCCTCCCCTGATTGAGTTTCAGTGTGGAACATCCCTGACGCCACTGTTCTTGGTATCGCTTCATGTACCCCAAGAGTGTCATCAATCATCTGGTTTTCAGCCAAACCATTTCTGTGGAGTCAGTTGCATTTATTGCACTTAGCGCTGATTATTGATTTTATTAAAGCGTTTTTTGTAGTGCATGTTGTCACCAATTTGTTATTGGTTGAGCAATTATTAGTCAAGCAGTTATTGTTGTCAGTTGAGAATTAGCCTTTGTTGGTGGAAAATCGTCCAGATGGTGTGTCCTTCTAGGCGTACTTTTGATTAATTGCATATTTGACATAAGCAAGCCATCCATTCCTTTTTTGCTTAACGCAAATGGGCAGAAAGACCTACTTGCGCTAAGTAATTTATGTGGGGTACTGCTCTATAGGTGCAGTATCTCACTAGTAGGCGGGATGTTCTCTCTAGTCTTGTACTGGTCACTTTTGAAATTAAAAGTGAGCCTCACAAGAGAAGAAAACCAACTGTTCTACAATTAAACTTTTTTTTGAATAATGTTATTTAGAATTGCGCGCGGATTTGGCTTTGTTAACTCAATTTTGTTTGAACATTTTTGTTCCAAAATTTGTCAATCATACAAAAGCTCAGCACAAATCACCTTGATTTGTCATATCAATTCATTCAACCTCAATATGGGGACTGGTGGCAGGATCTGTAGCAGGAAGGCTGTTACACATCGCTCATCCACCAAATGAGCAAGGTCACCCTGGGTGACGAGGGGGCAGCTGACCTTTTTGGCCTTTTTTTGATGGAAATGGAAATGCCACCCGGTCCAAATGAAGAGGACGTTCCTCCAAACTTACACCAAACCTGTAAGGTAAAATTCTGGGAACTATTGGTCTTTAACAATTAAGGAATAGTCCCAGATTTTAACATTTGGTGCTCACTACAGGGGTAGTTGAGTAGCCACAAGTTCCCAGATTTTAACATTTGGTGCTCACTACAAGTGGTAGTTGAGTAATATATGCCAATCTAAGATGTCATATAATGAAGAGCTAAGAAAACTTTGGACGAACTTAGACAACCATTAACAAAGATGTATTAATTTTAGTCAATCATAAAGAACTCGCTGCCTTGGAGGAAAGAGTTACTAAGATTGAGGAAGGAGTAGAAGATATTTTCAATTTTGGCACTGAGTTACTAGGGAAAGTAACGTCATTGAAAAAGAAAGAAGGAAATTAATCCAGGAAGTTTTATTCTTGAAGATGGAATGCAAGCAATCACATTTGATTGCATTCACTCTGCTCAGACATGGAGTGTCTAGTGAAGCAAGTCAAAAAACTGAAGACTCAGAGATGCAAATGTGAACTATGCGGTGAACAATCCAAAGAAAAGACTCCAAGAACTTTAGTTGGGAAGTCGACAAATCATAGAAATATGCCAACCACATTTGCTGCCATTTTGGAGATGACCCCCAAGATCACTCGTCAAATCAGTCAAGTAGCCAAGCTAAGAGTGGCAGACAGAGAAACTTTAGAGAAATTCAAGATATTCCGAATTTACTTACTTTTCACTGGAATAACGCTCCTGCATTATTCTAATTGTTTAAGATGACTTTGTTCAGGTATGTCAATTGACAAAATGCTTTTAGGGTCATAAACTGTTTGGATACAGACTGTCAAATCTTGGTGTTACCCCATCTAGAGGGATAAAGCTGGTGTTACTTTGAGCCAAGGCTTCAATAATAAAGGAATTTGAAAGCCATATGCATATGTCGAAACACAAGAAAAAATTTATGGGAATCCAATTCCAGAAAGATGAAACCTTAGGAAAATTTCGACGACCAATTCTGCCAAAAATCACAGATTTTGGTCAGAGCAAAAGTATAGGACAATTTTGATGCGCAGATCGCATTACAAGTGGCTTTTCAGCCTTATCACAACTTACACTGAATGATGTCTACTGTGCTGGTCAACAAAATAACCATCTTGCAAATGGTGGATCAATTGAAGATACTAGGGGCCACGTTTGAGGCCCCTAATCAAAGTTTAAGCTGAGTCCAATCCAAAATTTATTTCAAACCAGATTGACTAAAACGCTAAGGAGCCAAAAAAACAGTGCCTGGAAACAAAGCTAAGGAGTTCAAAATGTCAGACAAGAGTAACAAACTCTGTCATCATTGTGGAGGGAAGGGCCACTTTGCTGCCCAAAAAGGACTTAGCAAGAAGACTAAGGAGAAAATCAACGTGGTCCAGGCAAAGGAAGCCAAACTTATACAGGATTCAGGAAAAGAGCCCACAGCCAAGACGAAAAACAGTTTAGAGCTGCAGTTAAAACCATTCCTCCTAATACCTTATTGAGAATATTAACAATAGTGATCTTTTTGTCAATGATGATGCACTGAAACAGCTTTACCAAGTGGTCAACTAGATGTCTGTGTGGTAATCAGAGTTGTAGCAAAGGGGCTCAACCATGAAATAATCAAGTAAGTCGCTCGCCCATATGTGCACCAACCATAAGACAAGATTTTATCTAATGAGAATCCAGATGATTTTAATAAGGTTAAATTGGATGAGGCGAATCTGTCAATCCCCCTAAGCACGTTTAAGGAATCATTTCCTAGTATATTAGTGCAAATAATTTACACCCTTGATTAGGCGAATAATGCCATTATACACTCAGTAAATACCATTTTGCAAAATTTAACTGTATGTATCTTGATATACTTGTCAATCAAGTATGGGTGCAGGTGATTATTGACAGCAGGGCGCTGAATAGTATTGTCTTGACCAAGATGGTGAAAAATGTGAGTCTCGCCTGATTTAAAACATGAGAAGGGATATGGAACGCCAGGTTAAATACAATCATCTCCTATGAAACGTATAGCGCTTTATTACTCAGATTTGAACCCTTAGTGGTATCCACCCCATCAATAATTTTGGCCAACATCTTACAATATTATAATTGGGACGAGTTTCTAAGGGAATATGAAGAAAATGTAACTTTGAAGATAATACGTTGACCATATTGGTCTAGACATTACCTCTAGTTTATCAGAAGATGGGGAAACTCCTCTTACCAGGAGAAACAATTTCATCAGTTTGATTTAAAATGATGTCATTAATTAAATTTGCTACCAATTGGTTGGACAAAAGCAAAGAGAAATGCTAACATAAATCTTGGAAAATTGGGGAATTCTTCTATGAACTAAGGATTTGAGGACCATACTTCCAGGATTGCAAATCATAGTCAATACAGGATTGACGTTGGAGATACCCAAACTGTTGTATGAAAAAGTCAGTAGTTTTGGAAGAAGTCCAAAGTAGAGCCATAGGTGGCTCCTGGAATAGTTGTGTCAGGCCATGAATAAATCCGAGTTATCCTGGTGAATTTAAGTGGAAAACTAATGAAGAACAAGAAGATTCGATTGTTGCATCTGTCCATCTGATCCCAAAAAGCGGAATTGCGAAAATATCATGATTTTGGGAGTCTTGCTGAGATGGGATTGCTGGTAGGGGTGGCTAAGAGTATCAATATATTGATCAATTGAGAGAAACTCATTGATCTGATGGTAAGAAAGCAGGAGGAGGTGCTCAAATTATTTGCAAAGTATCAGTAAATCTTTGCACAGGATGATAATGATTTGGGATGTGCAAAGAGTGTCATCTATAAAGGCAACACCAGGGAAAAATTATCAATAAGAGTGAGACCAATCTGACATTCAAAGGCCTATGAGGTGGTAGTGGAAAAGGAAATCAGAAAATATTCTGAAGCTTAGGATCCTAATTTCGTCGTCAAGTCCCTGGACAAGCCCTATCCTGATTGTGAAGAAGAAGGATGGCTCTATTCGGGTAGTGATTGACTATTGGAAGCTGAAAAAATAAAAAAGAAGGATTTGTATCCACTACTACATATTGACAATGCTTTAGATTGATCGTGAGAAGTGAAGTTTTTCTCTGTGATGGATCTAATATCAAGATATTGGCAAATCAATTTTCCAAGTGAAGAATAGTCAAAATGCGCGATCATCGCTTCTCAGGGGCTATACCAGCCAGCTCAGATGCCCCAAGGTCTTTGTAATGCACCTGCGACGTTCCAGAGGGCTATGGGCGCCATATTGAATGACTTGAAGTTGTCATGCGTTCTGGTGCACTTGGACTAAAAAATGTACCCAGTAGGACCTTTACTGACCATTTGCACCACTTGGAAGAAGTCTTTAAGATACTTTCCACGGCTAACATAAAGATTAAGCTGAAGTAGTGCCACTTCTTCAAGAAAGAGTTGGGCTATATGGGGTTCATCATCAACTTTAGTGGACTGCATCCACAAACTTAGAAGATTAAGGACATAAAGCGGATGGCATACCAAGAAGTGTCTAATATACCCAAGTGTTCTGTGGAATGGTTGGATAAACCAAAGATTTATATGAGTTTTGCAAGAATTAAGCCCCTTTTCATATGTTGAAGGATCTAAAAAAAGATTTTTAGAATGAAGAGGCCCAGAGTTTTTTTAATAAACTATGTCATTATCTGATAATTTAACCAATTATAAAATATCCAAATTTGAATCAGGAGTTTATAGTGCAGACTGATGCTTTGTTAACAGAAATTGGCGCCATCCTGAGTCAAGTAGATGAGATTGGGGATGAGCATCCGGCAGCTTATGTGAGCTATATGGTATCAGCAGCAGAACGGAATTACATCGTTACTGAGCATTAATTCCTAGTGGTTATTTACGCCTGTAAGCCTTTTTAGGTGAATATTCACAATAAGCACTTTAATATGGTGACAAAACACTCCTCCCTACGCTGGCTGAATAATCTAAAGGATTCAGAGGATGTCTGGCTCAATGGGCACTGAAGCTTCAGGCATACAACTTTGAGATGGTCCACTGAGCAAGCTTCCTAGAAAAATGCAGATAACTTATCAAGGTATTAATGGTCCAAGTGGTACACCATCAGGCTGATGAGTTTTTCATAGGATGGTTGATGGAGAAATAGAGAATGATCCCCTAGAATTACAAGGAGCGCTTTGGAAAGCAATAGAAAGCACCAAGACCAAGGGTGGACAAGTATCTAAGACAATCAACGAAAAAATGACTATTTTCCCAAGACCATCAGAACAAATGCAATTGTTCAGGCCGTGCATAAGATCTTCAGGCATGGAGGTCTGAGGAAGATGACCAACCACATTTTCCAGTATCATTACTGGGAGTCTATCAGCTAAGATGTGGCTGATTAGCTAGCTTGCTGCGTGAAGTGTCAATTGCATAAACCACACAAAAACACAACTGGATATTGACTGGTACGCCCTAGATTTGCCAGGCATAGAGTTTCCATTGATGTGATGGGACCACTGGCTATGAGCACAGGAAAAGTCAAATATATAATAGTTGCAATTGAAAATCTGACCAGATGAGTCAAGATGAAGGCCCTGGCAAAAGTGGATTTAAAAGTACCACACAGCTTATCCTGGATCAAGCAGTATACCGCCATGGATGCCCATAAGTCTTTTAAACAACAATGAAACAAATTACACGTCCCATTTAATCCCAAGGTTGAAAAAATAATGGGAATCCAAGGATTCATGTCAGTACCTTACCAACTGCAGACAAACGGACTGGTAAAATGAGTAAATGGAATGCTGGCCATGACGCAGAGGAAGCTAGTCACTGGGAGAACTTCCTCATGGATAACATACCTCAGTTTGAAGACGTTTTAATATAATATCATTCACCATTGGCAACGGGAAAAAAGCCATTCAAGTTGTTGTATGGAAGAAAGACCACATTAACACCAATTCTATAGTCAGTGGTCAAAAAAGTATTGAGGATGAGTGCTGAGCAATACTTGCTCCGACTTTCAAATATCCTGATTGAGATGCAATTGCAAGCATTTAATATGACCTTGAAGAAAGATCAAGGCCAAAATGATGGGTTGATAAGGACTGACTGTCATTATCCAAATACACGTATTTAATAAATTAGCCTATTGTGACACGCATGACTTTGGTAGAGGAACAAGTTAGATGCACTATGTTTGGGTCTTATCAAGATTATTGCCAAGATGGCAATGGATGCATATTACATCAAGAACCTCGTGGATAGAAGTATTGTTAATTGGGTCCATGCTAAGTATCTAAAGCAGTGGATCCAAGAAAAATAATAAGAGTGTTTCAAAAAGACCACTAAACCATTGAGATGTTTATGTCATGATGATTAGGTTAAGTCCTAAAAAAGGACTGCTTAAATAACATTAAATGGTTAAGTCTTAAAAAGTAAGACATCTGAACCATAAACTTGTATGTCAGAGTATACTTAGGAACCAATTTGGGGGGATTATAATAAAAAGATGAACTGCTGAAATAAGTGAAGGTCATGCCCTATATAAAAAGAAGAAAGAAACCAATAAAAAATAGATAAAAATTTAGAATATATATACAATAAAAGACATCTATTATAAAGCTCTCTTTCCGCTTGGCATAACTTTCTGAGCAATTTACACGGTTAATTAAAAAATAAATCCTGATCGCCCGCAGTAGTTTCACTCCAATGTCATTATATCCATACCAGCTTCCCAAGTGTGAGGAAGCAGTGAAACTTCCCCCATCATTTTCCATCTGACAGGAAAATGCGCTCAGATTGGCTCGCCTAGTCACACCAAGCCCTTGGGACAAATTTGTTCCTCCCAAGAATCTCAACGCCCACCTCACTCAAACCCAAGTGGTACCCCGCTGCCCACTGGTGCTCCCCCAGAGCAACATGCATTTCACCCTTGGGTTGACTATGGGAAACTTTTCCCATACCATGACCAAGCCATTACAAAATGGCTCAGGCGGTAATGTGTCCCTCCAGTTTTATTGACTTCAACTCCTATAAGGGGTACTTTGATCTTGGCTTCACATGTGAAGCTAATGCTGTCACAGCTGCAACTGTGCCCCTGGTTTTCCAGGGTACCCCTCTCCCCATAACTCGGATCTGGCTCCCAGCAGATACCACTTTGGTGGTCCAATTCTCAGGTTTGCCCACCCACCTTTTCCTGAAGAGCTCCACCAGGAGATGATGAAAGGTTTGGAAGCCTAAGGCTCCAACCCCATCCTGCAATTTGTGGTCCCAAATGGGGCCACACGCCTAGTTGAGCCTTGGACATACGCCACAATCAGCCCCATTTTAAGTAAAATTGCCCTGTCAATCCCCCCACACCATTATCTCCTCCGCCCCGACCATCCATTCTGGGCTCATGTCAAGGGCGGATGGATGATATATTTGATATGTTTGAGTTGGACCACTCAAAATGCAAATGCCCATCCCTAGCCACTTCTGACAACATTGTTTTCTTGAGCGCTGGTATCAATTCCTTTACACATTCCACACCACCTTTAGTATGGGGCGCGATCCTACCTCCCCCTCCCCCAAAGCCTGTTGCTGCAGCTGCATCTGCAGCCACCAAATGGCCTCCTTCACACCCCAGCTCCATGAACGCTCCATCCAATCAAACACAAGATTGGACCTCACTATGATCCCATGCATCCTCCAATATACCAATTAAACCACAGGAATATGCTGACTCCCCAATTCAAGTCAACCAAAATTCTTAAGACTTATTGGCCAAATTTGACAAGTCCAGGAATAAAATTGAGAACAGCAATACACAAATTGAGCAGTTTGTGTATATTGACAATGGTGAGTGTCAGTGCTACAGTTCTCTGGACTGGCGCCAGGGTTTGCAGTGGCTCAAAGTTGGAAAATTGGAAATGAACACTGAAGAGGAATTGGAAAAATATAGGTTAGTTTACCAAATAATTTATTAAATCAAAATGCTTCAATATTTATAGGGTGCGTTGGGACTCAATGTCTTTGGGATCTTCAGAGCCTCATCCAATCAGGATCTTTACTAACCTTTTGGAAAGGCCTCCTCGAGGGTGTCCTCAATGGATATCATCGATCACCTGCAAGAGAAGGTGGAAAGCCCGCTCCACGTGACTCAGTACTAGGTAAGAATGATCTAGAAAAAGTTTTAACTTGGCTGGGTTCGATGACCAATTCAGCATGGCTGGATTCAGAAGATGGGAATTTGAGATGATCTTTATCTTGAATCCTGACAAGGCCCCCTTCAAGATCCTGTCAGAGGGGGAGTACAGCTGGAGGAACTGACCATGCACTCGGTTTACAACAGTCCCTTGATTGATGTTGGCAATGGAGTACTCGGACTTCACCTTGTGTATAACTTTGTAGGGGCCAGACCACAGTACGTCAAGCTTGTTCTGTCGGCCTCCAGGTCAATGATGATAAAAGAGAATGAGGTCACCTAGTAGAAATTCTGGTAAGGAGGGTCGTCTGAGATTCGATTGGGATGTCTCTCTTCCAGTGGTGATAACAATGCCTTGAGTGGCTTGGGCTTGGAGCTGGACAATTTCATCAGCAAGGGCCCTAATATTTAAATTGGCGTTCTAAGGAGTGGAGGCTTCAAACAGGGGCTGGATGCTACTGGGTAGTCATGGGGCCCGCCCATACAGGGCTTCGAATGGGGACATTTTGATAACACAGTGGTAGCTTACTTGGTATGCAAGCAGGGCGCTGGGCAAATAATGGTTCCAGCGGGCAAGATCTGAGGCGGCCAACTTTTGCAGGATGGAGAAAAGAGTTCCGTTAGCCCTTTCTACCACCCCATTAGTAGAAGGGTGGTAGGGAGCAGCGAAACTCTGGGTGGTTCCAAATAGCGAAGTTAATTCCTGTACTACCTGAGAGGTGAAGTTCAAACCATTGTCCAAGAGCAAGGTCTGGGGGCACCCATGCTGGGTGAAAATGGAGTGAACAAGGAACAAGGCGGTAGCCTTAGCTGTGGCTGCAGGAACTGAGATTGACTCGACCCACTTAGTCAGAAGGTCTATGGCAAGAATGATATACTTGTGACCATGTAGACCAGTGGGGAGGGGACCCACCACATTGATACTAATGACATTGAAGGGCTTGGTTGGCACAACGAAGGAGTGCTGATATTGAGGGTTGGCCCATTCTTGGGATTGCCAGGTCATACAGGCTCCCAGAACCTCTTGGATGGTTTTGACCATTTGGTCCCAGTAGCAGCGTGACTTCAGCCACTCATAGGTCTTCTTGACCGCACCATGCCCAAAAGTGGTGTGGCCTTCCAGGATGACATCAGTGCGAGAGGAGGGTCAGATGTAGGGAAGTCACTTCTTGTTGACTCTCTTGTAGAGTAACCCATCCTTGACCTGGGTGTCTTGAGTCATCCGGCAGAGTTTGGCTTGAACCTGGGGAAATTCCAGCTCCCAACGTTCAGGCTGCCCTATTAAGTCATAGAGCTGATCCTCCTCCGGGGTCAGGACTGCTAATACTGGCATCCTGGAGAGTCCATCAGCGTTCTGGTGAATAGCACTGGCGCGATGGATGATGGTGAAGTCGTATCTTTGTAGTCGTAGGGCCCACACAGTCAGCCGTCCATCCAGGTCTTTCATTTGTTGCAGCCGTCAAAGGGAAGAATGGTCAGTAAAGATAGTAAAATGGGTACCGTAGAGGTAGGGCCAAAATGCTTGGTGGCTATAAGAACGGCTAGGCATTTTCTCTCAGTGACGCTGTAGTTTTGCTCAGCCTTGCTTAAAGTCTTGCTAAAATAAGCTATGGGATGGTCAACCTGGTTCTCATCATGCTGAGCCAGGATAGCCCCCACAGTGACGTCACTAGCATCTGTGAACAGCAAGAAAGGCTTATCAAAACGGGGATGAACTAGAACAGGTTTAGTACATAAAGCCGTACATAGAGCGTTGAAGGCCTGTTTCTGATCAGGTTGCCATTTGAATGGAACGTTTTTTTAGAAGGTAGAACAATGGCTCAGCAAGGTTGACAAACCATGGGATGAACTGATGGTAATAGCCCACCATCTCTAGGAAGACTTGAATATCTCATAGGCTTTGGGGGCATGACATCTTTTCGATGCATTGCCCTTATTGGGGATAGGTTGAATGCCACGTTTGGAGACCTTATGGCCTAGGAACTCTAGCTCAGGCTGGAAGAAGGAGCACTTCGAGAGCTTGAGCTTGATGGAGGCCTTCTGGAGACACTTGAAGACTTCCTTAAGGTGGTCAACATGTATGTTAAAAGTTCGCGAAAAAATGGTGATGTCGTCCAGGTAGACCAGGACACAGGAGAGCTTCAGGTCCCCAAGGATCCCATCCATGGCGCGCTGGAACGTGGCCGGGGCGTTTCAGAGGCCTTGGGGCATCCGGGTAGGCTCAAACAGCCCTTCGTGGGTGATTAGTGCACACTTGGCTCGGTCTTCAGGAGCGAGCTCAACCTGCCAATACCCGCTGGCGAGGTCCATGGCTGAGAAGTACTGGGAACCTGCAAGCAGTTGGAGCGAATTGTCAATATGGGGCAGAGGATAGCTGTCCTTCTTGGTGATGGAGTTGAGTCATTGATAATCCATCACCACCTGGTGCTTGCCATCCTTCTTTCAGACCAGCAAAAGCAGGGAGGACCAAGAGCCCCGCGTTGAGCAGCTGTTTGAATTCTACCATGACCTGGGCCTCTTCAACCTTGCTCTTGCGGTAAGGCCAGGAACGAAATGGGGGGGGCATCCCCAGTTTCTACATGGTGGAGGACTCCGTTAATCCTTCCAAAATTGTAAGTCAAAGTGGAGAATAGATCTGAGTATTCCTCCAGGAGCTCCTGAACCTTAAGTCGCTGTTCATCAGAGAGGTCCTTTCCTATGTTAGCGTTGACCAAATTAACTGAGGATGGCGACTCCAAGCTAAGGTCTCTCAATTCCCCAAAGCTTCAGATGTCAGCAACAGCCCCTATTGGTAACAGGCAAATGTAAGCGGCAGGTTGGTTAGGTCCTATAACTTTTGGTTTGTCAGTCAGGTTGGCTAGCAACACTGATATCAATCTGGCATACGCTGGATCAAGGATTCTGGGGCAGATCAGCACTTCTTTGGGAGATGGGTTATCCAGACCTCAGACCTCCAGTAATTACCCCAAGGGAATGTTGATGTGGACCTGAGTGTCGACAACAACCTGGGATTTTGGGGGCATGGTAGTCGCCCGGGGCAAGTAAATGGCATCCCCTCAGATCCATCCACAGCAGGAGGGGGCAGCTGGACTCAAGAGCCCCGGACGTAGTACTTGAGCCAATTGATTCGTCCTTTGGTCTCCAGTTGGAAGGCTCAGGCCTTAACATCCGCCCTAGAGTCATGGGCAGTTTCAAAAACCAGAGGGACTCAGTGTCCTAGAAGGGAGAGAAAACCACTGTCGTAGTGGATAACAACTGAATAGTCTTGAAGAAACTGGGTTCCAAGGAGTAGATCATAGTTGGTATTGTCCAAAGCGATGGCAGTTGTATCCAAAGCGAGCTTCCCAAACCAAATCAATAGAGAGGAATAGGCCCCTATGGATCGGGTGCACTGAGGGCCAGCCATACCATACTCCATGTAGTGCGGCATGTCAGGGGCGACCTTGATGCGTTTCATCAGCTTGGAAGAGATAACGTTCACAGGGGAGCCACTGTTGACTATGGCATTAACCGGAAATCTTGTGGACCCAGACGGCGACTTGGGTGGCCAAACTTCCAAACTGAGGCGGCAATGTAAGGAACATAGGAGAATCATCAGAAGAAGAGTAAGCAGTATCAATGTCTTTATTGTCATTAGATACCACAGCTACTTCTTCGGGGTTAACAGCTTCTGGTTTGTGTGTAGGGATTACTTGAGGCTGGACAGGGGTGTCAGCATGGAGCGCCTCGTCCTTCATGCTGACTGCCCTTTTCCCGCCTCCTCAGATAGACGTTTCCAACAAGTTTTGGCGCTGTACCTAAAGCCATTGCAATAGGTGCACCGCGGATGGGGGTTTTCTGGTTCTCGACTACATGGACCCTAGGTTGGTTAGAGGGGCCAGCGGGCGCAGCCTTAGAGTTCAGGATCATGTCAGGGATCTCGTTGAGGGCCTCCTTGATCTCCCTGATACAAGTGAACCCATTATTTTGCCCGATCATGTGCATCTGGACCTCAGGATAGGACCCCAGGGTGGAGATGACGGCGGTAATGGCGTCGTCCAGAGTGATATGGCTTGTCATAACCAAGGTTGAGCCTGAGCGTAGACTTGGTTGGCAAACTCCATAGGGTTTTCTCCTTTGTTAAGTAGAATGCCTATGAACGCTTGCTTTTGGTTGGCCAAGGTTTGGTTAATGATGAGCTCTTGGATCAGGGCAGTGCGGACTTGTTCCCAGGTGTTACACTCCTTCAGATGGGGAGTCATAATTTCCCGGGCGGTGCTGTCTAGGCATGAGTGGATGTGCTTCACCTTTTGCAATTTATTTGAGGTACGCCGACCAGGGGACAGACAGTACCAAACACAACACTCAAAATGACCAAACAAAACTACTAACCAGGTGGGAAGCAGAAACTGCTAACCCACCATGGCAGAGGGTGAGGAGGGGTCGGGGTTGGTTTTCAGAAAGACCCACCTCGATCAAGGGGTGTTGTTTACAGTACCAGATCAGAGCAGAGAGCCAGGGCGTTGGGGCATCCGCATAGTGGGGGTTGAGGTCAGCGTAGTAGGAGTTTTCCTCTTCCACATCAAGATAATGACAGGAAAGTGTTTCAACAAATACTGCGAGGAGAACTTCAGCTTCTTTGCGGGCTTCAGGTAGTTAGTGAAAAGGGAGATACTGTGGCGGGTAATTTTAGCTGAGGGGTTAGATGAAGCAATTGTTGCGACATTCATAACAGCAACTTCAGCATCATCGAATAGTTTTGAGATGTCACTGCAGGGAGATTCAAGGAAGTCGGGGGAGAAGAAGAGGGTGGGCAGGCATGCTGGAGCTGAGCCAATGACTGGGCCACCGCGGTGCGTAGTTTTGGGCAATGAGGAGAGGCCACCGCAGCTAAGGCGAGCTGGTGATCACTTTGGAAGGGGGCTGTATTGGGCAGAGGAGCAAAATGGCGAGGAGTAGGGGTTTCATCAAAGTCAGGAAGGAAAATTCTGCCCAACCATAATCGCCTTGGCAGAGAGGTTGACCTGTATGCTTACTAATGAGGACATTACCTGATTTGTCAGGTTCAGCCAATAGATCCCAGGATTTTGGTTCACTGGAATAGTGGCATTCAAATTTGGGTGGGTGGGATTGGGCGAATGGGCAGCTTCTTGGGTGCCAATGGTGGTCCAAGAATTGCTCTGATTGGCTGGGGTAGATTTAGGTGGGAGAGTGAGGCTGGAGGTTTTGGGGGGGCTGATTTTCCATGTGGGCCTACTGAATGAGATTGGAGGGTGTGAGGGGGCAGCAAAGCACCCCATATTGAACCTCCAGAAGGAGGCTCAGAAGCCTCAGCAGCGAACTTGGCCTGAGGGCATGCTCTTTTTGCATGGTCGAGGCCAAAGCAGAGGGAACGAATCTGCCTACCATCATCGACCCAAGCCCAAAAGAAATGATCAGGCGCTGCAGCCACACTAGCGCGGGGTGGGATTTGTTGGGCTATGGTAGGGTGGTGTGGTATGATGGTGGCTGTTGCCCGAGGAGCAGAAAAGTGCTCTGAACCAGATGGAATGGCAAAGATGAGGTTGGGCTGAGTGCCATAAGCCATGATCCCCGTGACCAACTGGTCATACAAAACCTGGTGTGGAAGGTGGGATGGAAATTTGCAAAGGATACCACCAGCGTGGTGTCTGAAGGGAGGCGGGTACAGGTTGTGGGAATGAGGGTTTGATTATAAATTAGAGGAGTTTGTACTGCCGCTTCAGCGTCCTCCTCAGATTGGAACCCAACGTCAAAGTAGCCCTTAAAAGGGCGGAAGTCTATAAAGCCAGCTGGCGCAAAGGCTGCAGTGGCTAGCTCAATAATTGCCTTATCAGCATATGGGAACAAACGCCCATAGTCCACTCTGAGGCAATAGCGAATGGCAGAGCAAGAGAGGGCGAGAGGATGGGGGCGAGAAGGGTGGACGCGCGCCAGGTGGAGCGCTAAGTCCTGTGGGGGGACAAAACGGTTGGAAGCAGTGGGCGGGCTGTTTGACCCGTTGAAACGTGCTTGCCCGCGGGGTGGAAAATGCTAGGTGGGGGTGCACTGCTGCCCCACACTGGGGTGGCAGGCGGCGGAGCCAAGGACATCAAAGAATAGGTTTGGGCAGACGGCTGTGGATAAATAAAACTTTAAATTTAAAATCGCTCAAAAGTGACTTCGAGCATTAAGAAAAGGATGTGCTTCACCTTTTGTCAGTCAGTGGCCTCCTCCATAGAACTCTTGTAGGCATACAAGAAAAAGGCGATGCTCTCCCATCCGGGGGTGAACTTCTCTTTGAAGCTAGGGTTAAAATTAGCGACAATAGGAGTAGAGAGGGTGTTAACGCCTGGGATAGGCGTCAGCTCCAAGATCTCTGTTTCTGCATATTCTCAAGGAGCCCGTTGATCTAGCTGCATCCGCAAGCCTTCTAAGTCTTCTTGGATGTATTCCCAAATTTGACTGAGGGTGGAAGCAGACGCTTTGCTGGCAACCTGCTCCTTTAAGGATTGAATTTCGGCGTTCTGCAGTTATAGCTGGTTTTCAATGGTGGCCAACTGGGTTTTGAACCCATGACACATTGTCTCTAGCCAGGAAATGCAAGCGTCGGTGAGCCTCATGAAAGTGCTGAGGATATTAATCTCATCCAATAGTGCTTTGATGGAGACCCTGGGGTCAAGAGGAGCACCATCCGTTCGGAGCTTGCATCCCAAGGCCACCTTTTGGATCTGGTCCCGCAGGGCGGCCAGAGCGGTTATTATATCCTTTTGCCAGGGGTCTTCAGGTTCACCCAAGGTCGGGGGGGCTGGAAGGCCCTTGTGTCCACGCGGTCCCTCAGGTCCTGCTGGCCCCTGACGCCCTTCAGGACCTTCTGACCCCCTAGGCCCTTCTGGCCCAGCAGCCACGGGGGAGTAGTCACGAGAGGCCAGCTCTTGGTAGCACTGCTGTAGGGATTGTAGTAATTCCTCAGCTTGTTGTAAGCGCTGGGCCCATGTCACCTCAAACCGCTGAGCATTTTGGCGAAATTGCTCCTCAAGGTAGCTGGAGATGCCACTATCTAATACCACCAATTGATTGCAGATATCATTGACTAATCTTCAATTATCGAGTATAGCTTCATAATTGTCATGCATGAAGGAGGAGGCAGTGCCTTAGGAGTTGATAATACATGAATGTAAATTTTGGGTGAGCCCTAGGTGTTGAGAGACCTCCTGATGGTGTAATTCTACTAACTGGAGGAGGTGATGAATTGTGGGATGGACGAAATTATAAAGGTAGCAATTGGGCCCCAAGGTAAGTTCTCCAGCAGGTAATACGGCCATTGAGTATAGGTCCCACATTGTGGATGGCACGGCGGAGGCGCAGGAGCAGCTGGAGCAGACGCCCTCAGCGTAGATGCTGAGGACTAGTTGTTGGACGACATTGTGGGTGTTTTTGAGCTGAAGTTGATATTAGTCCCCATCAGGGGAGGGCAGCAAGAATTTGAAGGTGGCGCGGAACTCTAGCCTTTCCAGCTGCGAGGGCAGAATTGCATATCGTGAAGAACTAACCCAGCGAGTAACGCTCCTCAATTGACTAGTCATTTGGTCGTCAGGGTTGCTGTTGGTTTCCATTTGTTGTGATCAACGTTTTCACTGGGTCAGCTCAGAGCCCCCTGTAGTGAGCACCACTTGTCAGCGCTACAGTTCTCTGGACTGGCACCAGGGTTCGCGGTGGCTCAAAGCTGGAAAATTGGAAATGAGCACCGAAGAGGAAACGGAAAAGTATAGGTTAGTTTAACAAATATATTATTAAATCAAAACGCTTCAATATTTATAAGGTGCATTGGGACTCGATGCCTTTGGGATCTTCAGAGCCTCATCCAATCAGGATCTTTACTAACCTTCTGGAAAGGCCTCCTCGAGGGTATCCTCAATGAATATCATTGCTCACCTGACTGAGAAGGTGGAAAGCCCGCTCCACGTGACTCAGTACTAGGTAAGAATGATCCAGAAAAAGTTTTAACTTGGCTGGGTTTAACAACCAATTTGGCATGGCCATATTTGGAAGATGGGAATTTGAGACAATCTTTATCTTGAATCCTGACAGTGAGGAACTACCCCTCACTTATACGCCCCCCAGAAAAACGCTGGAACGTTCTGCAGCGACCACCAGCTGGCTGTCAAAGCAATGACCAAACCAGATTGTCACCCTTTCCACAAAGTTGCCCCCAAATCAGTAGCAATGTTTGCAGGAGGAATCCCTCCTCCTAATATTCCCTCCAAAGCCAATAAGGTACAAAAAGACATGCTGATCAAAGACCACAAAAAAGCCAATGACGACATCCAGCACATGGCAGAGGTAGCGCAGAATCCCAAATGAAAGATTGCCCTCACCAATATCACCACATTCAAAAAGCTACCCAATGCACGCATATAAGCTGAACTAACTTTAACAAATTACATTGGAACCCTTATATATAGTGGATGTCTTAATATCACACAAATTTTTTGGAAATAAAGCTCCACATCCAGCTGACGCCCTGACGCCCCTGCTCTTCGCCGTAGCCTGTGCCATGCTTTGGAATGAAGATGTTATCAAGGATGAGCCCCCTGACCCCCCTCCCCTTCCACCATGGAGAGATAAGCGGTTTCTATTGTCCCATCTGGCTGGTTGAGTTTGCGTTATGTGTGTGTGTCATCCCCAAGCAATTTTGGGCGGTTCATTAATTTTATTTTATGAGAATTTATTTTAGTTTTAAGTTTTGGTAACTTCCATCTCCTGGTTGGCTTACCTCGGTTAATTAAAATAGAAAGACATAGATAATAATTTTATATTGATTTATCCTCAACTTAAGGATGATTGTTCTTATTTTACCTCTTGGGGGAGGGAGTATGTATAGCTATAATAGTAAATAAACCATGAAAAATCTATTTGAGATCTAATGATAGCAAGAACTAAACTTACACAAAGCCAGGTTTGTTGGGCAGAGGCTGAAACCTGAGATAACGTGACAAGGGAAAGAGAAATTGAGATGTCAGTACTTGTCAATTGTGATACCCTAGATCAGGGAGGGAAGCAACAGGTTAAGAAAAGGCAGTTGGTGAATAACCTTAAGTAATCCCAATATAGCACCAGAGACAGATGATTGGTCTCAAGAACTTGCTGATAATCTTCATCAAGAACGCTGGGCATGTGATCCAGCAAAGAGCAAGGGATGCTAGGCGGAGATTGCCAAACTATGCCACCAATTAGAGCCATAAGAGGGAGGTATCATTGCAAAGCGCCAGAAATGAGGTAGGTGTGAAGGAGAAGATGGCATCCTGAAGGCAATGACTATAAATTTTCTTGGATTTGAAAACAGTATAATATGTTATTTAGAGAGGCTGGAAGCTTTGTGGCCCAACTTTGAAGAACTAATCCCATGAAATGAAGGGAATAGGCTGTAATGTCTAGATCTAAGATTCTTGAGAGATCAGAAGGGTGCAGAGCTATGGAAAAAGCCTTAGTTACTCAGTTACTTATTTCTGCATAGGAATGCTCGAAATTTTTACAATTTTTTATAGGCTGTTCTGTTGAAAAACAACTGGCTTATAATATTGGCTGAGTCAAAAAACTCAGGAAGAAAGTTGGATCAGGCACAAAACAACTGACTAATATCAGATGGCATTGCTTCAGGAGGCTCAACAATAATGGTAGAAATATTTGCAAAAAGAGCTAAAGCTAGGAGAGTATTAAAGTCCAATTTGGGAACTGATGAAAGAGGAAGAATTGAACACAAATCACTTGAGATGGTCGCTACTCTAGTTTCATTGGGACTGGATATTGTTGCTGGTAGTTTAGTGGAAAGACTACCTACATGTGCTTGACTGGGAGTATAGTTTTAGGAGGACCATAGAAGAGATTTCTCCAAGTATATTGACTCATCAATTGGAAAAGACAGGCATCTTTATCAGAAATATGGTCAAGATATTGTGGTGCCAAAAATTCGAATTTGACATTTGAGCTGGATGAGAGGGGGTATGTCAGACTTTTTTATAATGGTCAACATTATCCAATTCTGTGTATATTATGCTCTAATTTATTCTAATTTAGGCATAATTGATTATAATATATATATATATAATAAGCTCTTCAAAAGAAAGAAAAAAAAGGAAAGAATGATATGAATCAAGAAAGTTATTAAGATAAAATAACAAGGGCGAATATAATTGATCATTCTTATTTTGCCATGAAATGACACTGATGGTTGTACCACCTGCATAGAATGAGGAGGTGGATCAAGGAATCAAGGACGCTAACTGATGATCCTGATTATGAAAATGGGTTGTTTACCCTGACTAGGGGAAAACTGACTTCCCAGGACTAGCATCAGCACAAACAAATTTACTAGGCTGACATGGAAGTGGGCCATGAGAACGGCGCTCTCAAGAGGCAGCAGTGAGGAAGAAGGGAAGAGAAAAGCAGGCCAAAGGATGTCATGAGCAGTATTGAGTGTGTAAATGACTGGTTTATGCTGGAAACTTGAATTATTCAACCTGGCCTAAGGTGGCATTCTCCTATCTAAGTCTATTCTCGCTGGATCTTGGCAAGAGTGTGATGTATTGGATCTTTGCCCACCTTTCCAGCTTCATAGATTACTTGCTGGATCACTAGGGGATAAGTCATACTAGCGAATATTTTGACTATCAGTTGGCCTCAATTTCGATTAAAAGTGTTCAGGGGTATTTTTTGGGTAATTTGGCAAGTTCAGATCCATTGAGAATCAATCCACGTGAATGCTTGAGATCACCTGGGGAAGAGTTTCTGAACAAATGGTATACCTAATAGTTAATCTTTGATTAACTATTAGGTATACCAATTGGGATTGGTCAGGTTTCATCAATGATCAATTAGTAATTAAATTAGCAGGTGTAAATTTAGCAATGCCACCTGCAATTAATGAATTAATCAGTTGGTTCATGACCTGGCATTTATGGGTAAAGATACTTTACCTAAAAGGTCACTAGCCTAATATGGTTGGCTTGCTGTGATCAAATGAAAAATGTTAGGGACACGGTTTCTGGCTCAATATGTTTCAGGTCATAAGGATGTATGACAGAGAATTCACAAACCCAAGGGAGAAGACCATTGCTGGTAGAGATGTTGTTGGGAAGTTCAATGGCAATGGCTTTAACAAGATTCTACAATTGGGATATAAGTCTTAAAATCTTCAGTTAGCTATTGTTGTGGTATATAATAATTGTAGACTCTTTTGTATGTATAAAGAGTAAGGATCAGATATTCTTAGAAGTGAAGCAGACCTTAGACGTGAATCTCCACAGAATTAGCGTGATTAGAAAAAAGTCCGAGAACCTCTAAATCTGAGAGTTTAATAAGTTCAGCCAGAACAGGGAAGAAGTCTCTATAGTTAAAATAAGCAGTTCATTATAGGTCTAGCGTTGTAACATATCAGGCTAAACTATTAACTACGGATAATAGTCATTATACTATTAATCAATCACATATCAATTACTATCAAGCAACACAAATTGTGCACATAACAAACCAGAGCTTTAATTTCTGGGAATTATTGTTCTTTAACATTTAAGGAATAGTCCTAGATTTTAAGATTTGGTTCTCACTACAGAGGTATTAGAGTAGCCACCAGTTCCCAGATTTTAACAATTATTTAAACTGACTGGGAAAGTTGATCTTCATAAATGAGCAGGCCCAGGTGTTGACCTCATTCTTAGCTATCATGGAGCCAGATGCTGTTTCTCACGTTCAGAGCTGCCAGAACTGTATTCTAAGAATACGTCATGAATTCCAGTAATGGTGTGCGGGTTTGGGAGTGGATTTCTAATTGTTGTCAGTCATGTGGTTGGAACATGGCTGGTATTGCTCAACTCCTTTGTTCCGTTTGGCGCAAACCTGAACATTACATATAACAAGGCTCAAACACCTTCCTCCCAGTTCTGTGGGGGCCCTGGGAGGAGGCGTCGTCACTGGCGGAGAAGGATGGAACTGGTATTTACTGACAGTGTAATGGTAGGGTTCTCGATGGCTTTTATGTTTTTTGAGGTGTGGCAAAATTGGGGTGACAACCCATATAACCCATGGAGGTCTTATTAAAAACCAAATCACCCAATGGTATGTGGCGTTGTCCATGGAGGCTCAGGACAAAATCCATCAAGTCACTGAATAGATCTGATTCCAGGCCCGGTTGGCACATGCAACAGGGGAAGCACCTCTCTCACTTCAACTAGCTCAGGTAATGGATGTACTACCTTTAGAATTGGTGGGACGGTTGCAGGAACTAATCAAGATACAAGGACTTACCAATATCAATAGAGGAATGCTTGGAATTAATTGACCAAATGTGATGTACAGATAAAGCAAAAAATGAGCTGTGGTTGGCGCTCCTAACTGTTAGCCAGGAACGGAGCTTGTAGAAGAAGATGCTTGAATTTTCTTTCCAATGGTGAAAGCAGCCCAGGCAGAAGATTCTTAATCTTTGTATATGTTCCTCCAGGGGTTGCAGGCAGATTTTCTGGTGGCTCTAGCAGCGGCAAAATTACAGGGCACGCTGGAAGAAGAGTTACATTAGCGGTTGTTAATTTTTTTCTTGCTGATTGTTTACAGAAGTTAACTGCACAGGTTCAGTTATGTGCACAATTTTCATTGATTGGTATTGAAAGATGTGTAATAATAGTATGGAGACTATTATCCATAGCTTAATAAAAAACCAGGTTGAGATGTGGTCCAACTCCAAACTTGATATGTTCCAGAAATGCTGTATATGCTGAAAATTAAGGACTTCTTCCCTCTTCCGGCTGCTTAACCTACTCTCAGATTAAGAGGTTCCTGGTCTTATAAACCCATCATGCTAAGTTGGCGGAAATCTGCTGCAAAGGTCTTCTTCTCTTCCAAGGATATCTGATCCTCAATGTTTATCACAAAAGAGGCAACACTTATTGTACTACAACAATAATAACTTAAAATGAATGGAACTTACTACTATATGATCTGATTTAATATTATAAAATACAAGGGAATTTATAGGGGAATTTAACGCTCAAATACTCTATTGGCGCCTCATCAAGAAAACGGCAGCTGTTGCCGTTGAATTTCCCTTCAAAGTCTCTTTCAGCAATGGTCTTCTATATTGGGCTAAGGATTCCTCCGGCAGACATCCCAGAGACCTAAAAATGAAAAAGAGCCAGAAAACGTGTCCCTAACATTTTCGCTCAGTCATAGAAAGCCAACCACATTTGGCTAGTGGCCTGCATAGGTAAAGGGGCTCTTACTCCATCATAGCAGGTCGCTCGCAAACTGATAGATTTACTATTTTCAGGTGGCATCACTCAACTCACAACTCCTACATAAATCTCCAATCAGTCAATGATAAAACAAGACTGATCCCATCTGGTACAAATAATAGTTAATCAACGATTATATATCAGATGACTCAATTTCGTTGGCAACTTACCCTGATAATTTCTTAGGCATTTACACATATTGATCACAGTGTATTCAAAACTGGCAAATTATCCAAAAATCTGCTGTTCTTATTAAACCAATATTAAAATTAACCAATATCCAAATTTATTTGCTAGCAGGACTTATTATTAACATACCAGAAGATAACCTAGGAAGCTGAGAAAGTGGGCAAAAATTCCAACACATCCCCCTCTTGCCTAGATTTCCAACGAGATATGATCAGGCAGGAGAATTCCACCTCAGGTCAGGTTGAATAATTTCAAGTTTCCAGCGTAGCACAGCCATTTCCACACTCAACACTGCTCATGACATCCTTTGGCCTGCTTTACTCTTCCTTTCTTCCTCACTGCTGCCTCTTGAGAGCGCAGTTCTCATGACCCACTGCCATGTCAGCCTAGTTTTTTTTTGTGCTGATGCTAGTCCTGGGAAGTCAGGTTTACCCCAGTCAGGGCATATGACCCTTCATCGTATACAGGACCTTGGTTCAGCGTCTTTGATTCCTTGATCCACATCCACATCCTGGGCAGGTGGGACTACCATCAATGTCATTTCTTATGACAAAAAAAGGGAGGTTAATTATAAATGTTTTTGTTATATTTTCTTATAATAAATTTTTTTCTCATATCATTCTTGCCTTTTTTTCTTTTTTAAGAGATTAATTCATAAATTTAAAATTAATTGTACCAACTTTTTGAGACTTAGAGCTTTATATACACTAAGTTGTAATTGTTGACCATTATAAAAAAGTTGACATCCCTTTTTTGCTTAGCTCTTACGCCAAATTCATTTAATTCCCAGTACCAAGAATTTCTGGACAATCTTTCTGCTGCTTTCCTCCTTAATCTTAGCATTGCGTTTGACCAGTACCAACAGTTAACTTTTTCTTTCCCTGGTCATAATCTCAAGGCTCAGTTTCTGCTCAAAGAACTTGGATTCAGTTGGGTAATATTGCTAGTGTTTGATCTCAAATAGAGTTTGGAGGCTTGTTCATTCCTACTGTCATACAGCCTCCCTCCCCCAAGAGGAGACATAGGCTAAATTATCTCTGAGGCAAAAATAACAAATATAAAATTATAAAATATTTGCTATATTTTCTTTTTTTACATCTTTTTTATATATTTTTTATAAAGTTTGTATTTTTTCATTTTATGGGACATGGCCTCTACTTTGTTTGGTGGTCCATCTTTTCTTTATTCCCCCTGTTATAATTTTCCAGAATTGGTGATATACGCCAAAGGTGTTTTTGCACAAATTTAAGCCCACTGAGCAATAATATCAAATAATATGACAATTGTCATTCTCAAAACAAAGTGATAACTTATTAATTAGGAAGCAATCGCCCCAAAGACACTCTTTATTTATTCTAATATATACAGCGGATCCTCGCTGTTTTGCTCACTATAAACTACTAACAATCCTCCTTCTTCAATCATCTCATCTCACTTATATCTCAGTGACTTCAGACAATACCATAACCTTGACTTAGTAATACAGTTTTATCACTCTCATTGGTTCCAGCAGAGTCATCCTTCATTTAAAACACAATCGCTAATTTGAGGCGATTTACCTATTATCCTTCATACGTCAATATCACCTAATCGCCTCATTCAGAGACAATCCAATAGCTATCCGTTATAACTTAATATTGCATCATCAGAGGTGCTCAAAAATCATAACCTATACTCAGGCTTGGCAGATTCTACCCATTCCGCCATAACAACTTAGGGCTATTGTCCAATTATATCAGAATCGCAACATTACCCCCTTGACTGGATGATAAGGCTCCTATTGCTTATACAATCAAAAAACTTCACATGTACTTAGCTTATAATCCGGCCACCTGCAGGGTCCTTGATGGTATAGGCGTTGACATCTGTCTTCTCAATAACTTTAAACGGCCCAATCCAGATACTGGATAACTTATGATTTGGTCTGAACTAATGTTGATAATGGAATAGAACCATAACACCATCTTTGAATTGGGCTACCCCACTACGTCGTACATGATCAGCAGCTTGAGTAGAAATCTAGTTGGATAAACTGAACGATTACACTTCAGTTTGAAATTTGGTTAATGTGTCATCTAAGGTCGTCAATTAGCGTCAGGGATCAATTCCACCAGTATCTTCTACAAAGCATATAGTAGTGCCAGAAGAGCAGGGCGTCGTCCATATAGTATTTGAAAAAGGCTCATCCCCGTGGTGGAATGATAGCTGATGCTATATGCAAAGATGGTGGTGGAAAGGAGGGAACTCCAGTCTGAAGGTTGATCCGCTACCAGTTTATGGAGCATGTTCACTAAAGATCTATTAACCCACTTGACCATTCCACTGGACTCAGTGTAATATGGGGGCTTTATAACCCTGTGGATGTCCATAAGATCTTTCAGCTTTGGAAGGATGTGGGAGGTGAGGCTAGTTTCATTATCAGTAAGGAGGAACTGAGGTCAGCCATGCTTCTAGATAATATATTAAATAATGAACTTAACACTGTGACCGCCTTCAAATCATGTATTGCCTTTGCTTTATCTCACCTGGTCAAGTAGTTGATTGCCACCAAAATGTACTTTGACTGGTTAGCTCCCGTAGGCTGAGCCAACAACATCAATGGAAACTGTATGCCAAGAAAAGTGCGGTTTCATTAATTGATATGAGGTCTTCTGGAGAAACAGCTTTTCCACTTGGCACTGGTGGCAGGAGGAGATAGTGTCAAGCACATTGAAGTTCATGCTTTCTCAGTAATATTGAGGCTGAAACAATTTTATTGTATTATGCATGCCACCATGTCCAACTGCCATGCACGCTCATAATGATACCATACTGTGCATATGTTCATGGGAAAAACACCATAGAATCGCCAATCCACTTGTACAACTCCCCATTCCGCTGGAAGGTATTAGCTCGCATTTTATTTAGTGCCTTTATCATTTGAGGCGGTTTTTCATCTTTTTGGGTAACTAAGCATTTTTTTACATCACATCACCAAGTCTTCTGTACCTAAACTGCTGGTAATCTCAATAAGCAGTCTGCATTTTGATGTTTTGCTCCAGGTCAGTGAAGAAAATCAAAATCATAAACCTGCAGTTTGAAGGCTCGTTGGGTTAAGTGCCCTTCCAGCTCCTTGAGGTTCTGCAACCAGCGTAACAAAGCATGATCCATTATGACCTTGAACTTCATTCCATGAAATATACCCTAAATTGCTTATATGCATAAATTACCATTTAGCACTCCAACTAGGTCACAGTATAGTTGCGTTTATGGCTGTTCAGACTCCAACTGCAGTACGCTATGGGGTGCTCTTCCCCCTCATTATCTTTTTGGAAAAGGACCACCCCTACAATGGAAAGGGACGCATCCATTTGGATAATGAACTCTTTAATTTTTAGTACTAGTGGTGCACAACCCAAAAGGGGGAGCCGCTTTGAATAAATATTTGCAAATGAGCCAAATAAAGGGATTATTGAATAAAAATTCCTAATATGGCACCTCAGCTAACAGCCTAAGAAGCTATATCAGAAGGTGAGGAAGTTTTGAGTAACTTTTGTCTGGCGCCAACTTTAGCTGATGGACCGTGGCGGACAACATTAGGGTAGAAGCATAAGTGACATGAGGCATGAGGAGGTATAGCTGCAGGTTTTCTTCGTTTATGAGGTTAGTGGTATCCATCGCCTCAACATATTAAGCAAGTTGATACTCAGAAAAAAGTGATGAGAGCCAGCACACAAATGAAAGACTTGATGCGCCAGAGGGTTTCGGGATAATTAATGTCAAAAAGAGAAGTTTTTGTTGCATCGATGCATGTGCATCCCACACCAAAAGCAAGCTCCTCAATTTCATAAAGTGCATTTCCTCAAAGTCGTGGGAAATATTAGGGATAGGAATACCCTCACCAAGGGGTTCCATTGCCCATGGACTTGCTAGCAAAGTATGGTGTTGTCAGGAGCAGCAGTGGCTTAAACTGCCATTTTATTTATTGTTTTTATAGAACAGATACCCATTCTATGGGCGAAGTTGGTGATGCCACAATTTGGGAGAATCGGCAAAAATTCCTCCAAAGCAAAATCCAGCTTGACATGGTCATTCATCTCATCAATCCATTCAATTTTCTCAAATGGATTATATTCAGCCAGCACTGGGACAGCCACCAGAATTGTGCAGTGGCAGGAGCTGATTGGCCACGTGCTGATGGCTGTGGCAGCTCATCTGAAACTGAGTCAGCCATCAACTTAGGATTCTGTAATCCAGTCAAATTATTTAAATTATATATATATTTTTAATTTTTGACTGGCTGCTGCTTTAGAAGCAGTGCCAGAATTTGCAAAAGTTGGGTGCAGGAGGATTGAGCCCAAAAAAGAAATTGGGCTGAACTAGCCACTGACCGAACACCAGAGGGAGTAGTGGCAGAAGCGGCGGAGGTGGAAGTTATAGGGCACTTGTGCTTCAAGTTATCAAGCTTGAAGAACAAGGGGCAAATGGCGCAGCCATTCTAGACGTGCACCCAGAATGGTTGTTTAGGGGTGGATCTGATCACCGTGTGAGGGGGAATTTCAAGGTGAATATCACAATGGAATGGGCAGATTATCACAAAGGTACGCAGTCCTGCCAAATGAACTGCTCAATTTAAAACCACAAATTGCAACACAGGGTCTGCACCGTAAATTGCCAAACCCTCCATGAGCTCATGGCAGAGGTGTTTGGGGGAAAGATGTGAGGTCAACGCAGAAAACTGGACCACCAAAGTGGCCTCATCTATGATCCAGGTGGAAAACATTAGGGAGAGTTTTTTAAAAATTAACAGCAGCTTAGATGCTGCCGTTGCATCAGCCTTGGTACAGAAGCCAAGGTCAAAATGCCCCTTAAAGGGGAGAAAATCAATGAAGCTGGCAGGTTTAAACACCGCTGTGGCATCTCAATGATGGCCGCACTTGCATATGGAAGGAGGTTCTCATATTTGAACTAGAGGATGGAATGCAAATTGCTCAATGGAGCACCAAAGGGCTCTGGAGCACCTCCTGGGAGATTTTGAGATGGTTGTAAGTCTTGGGGACCAGCCTTTGAAGATGGATAGGACTCAGCACCCTTTCTGATCAAAGAGGGGGCCCAAGGTTCTGTGGACCCTCTGTCACAATTGGGTGACCTAGCCCACGTGATAGATGAGCGCTCAGTGACAGCTTTTCTCCCCAAAGCTGCCTCATTCCCTCCTCTTCCCTCCTCTTCAATCCTGGTAGGATTGATAGAGGGGGCCTGCAGGGAGGTGGTGCACGTTAGGGGGCTTGGGGGGGGGTCTGGAGGCCACCCACTTCCCAGGCCAGCCATGAGAAAAAACTGGAAAAATTGCAAATTCCAGTGTTGGAGGCCAGCTGGTAAAAGCCAGACTAGGGGGGCTGGTTTGGGTCAGCCGGGTTCAGGGTCCATATTAGAATATGTCTCAGATCAAAGACCCAGGTACATTTGGCTCAAATCATTAGGTTCAATGTTCTGAGGCAGTTCCGGGAGGTTCAATCGTGTGAGTGGGCCAATTGTGGGATTGGCCCAAATTGCAAAAAAACCCGATCCATTGACTCCTGCTTTCCTAAATGAATCTGGAATTCCCAAGCTGTGCGAATTGCCCAAGTCAAGTCATCAAAACCTGGATTAGCAATTTCAATTTGGCTTGGTCGCAAGAAGTTGTAAAAATTTGCAAAATATTTCTAAGCTTCTGCCAAATTGGGAGTTACCTTTCACCCCCTTCCAAGCCAGCCAACTGAATTCCCTCCCCATTCCTAGAATAACCAATCCCCTGACTCCTTCTTATGCCTATCAAACCATTTAAAAGGCAACTGACCCCACTGAGGCCGTTGTCAGTTCATTCTTTTTGGCTTTCTTGAAAATAAAATCCGTGCATCTACCCCGTTTTCCACGGACCCCGCTCCTTGTCAACACAGATTTAAACTATCATTCCATTGTTCGATCAGACAAGACATGCCATTGCCCAAATCCTCTTCCTGATGTTCACATACTGGATTATCTGGTCGCTCAATCCCGCCACGCTGCAGCAGATTGCCGATGCAATCATCCAGCCCACCCCCAAAGGTGAGACACTGTTCCATTCATTCCGTCGCATCTATTAAATGGAGACCATTTCGTTTATTTAGATGACGAGTCTGCCAAGGTTGCTCCCCAGTGAGAGCAATCTCAAGGCGCCCCTGGCCCACCATGCATGGGTTTGGCTCCATTTGCTGCCCCCGCCGCTGTGGGTCCAGCTCACCAGAAAGACTCTGAGGGTCCCTGTTTGGGGAAGCTCAGTTCCAGTCCCTCCTATGGGGTTTTTCCCTACTTCCACCCACATTTCCAACAACTGGGTGGTCCCCATACCACCTCCCACAGGTGCGCAAGCCTCTCCCTCAGGTTCTGAGGGCCAGCAACTGTGCTCCCTGGAGGAGTCGTCATCCTACCTGCCTCCCCTGCCTCTGGGGGTTGCCCCCACAAGACTCGCGGTTGCCCCCAACACAAACATTTGGTTTGCCTCAGGGGCATTTGGTACATTATTGAATGTTTGCTTCCCTCACATGACCCATAGATCCCCACTTCTCTTAGTCGCTTGGACCGCTATGTCTCTGGCATTCTGGGCCCTCCACTGGGCGCTCGCGCACCCTGACTGGGAGCCCAGTCTAGTTCTCCTTAGCCGCATCTTTGACAATGGTAGGCCAAGTCCCAAAGGGGGACATAATGCCCAGTAGCATTAAGGGGCTAACAGAACCAGCCCAGTGTGCTTCAGCGGCGTTTGAAAGACACCAGATGGTGGCGTACCACCACCCCAAACCAAGGCAGCAAGCGTTCAATGCATTGACATTGGTAAGCTTTGGCTTGATCAAGTGGTCATTTTTTGTTTTTTTTTCATAAAAAATCCAATCTGGCCTCATATAGTTACTAAAGCAAAAGAGATCATTGTGAACTCTTTATTAAAGTTTTGATAGATTTACTGGCATACTGATTAGCTTGTGCAAAGTGTATCAAAAGAGCATTATTTGCCATTCCATCAATTCAAATGTGGCATCCTTTTTTGATAAATCAAACAGCGGACCTTCAATACAACTAATATTGGATATAAAGGGGCGGTAGTAGCTGACCATCCCTAAAACTACTTGTATATGATGCTTACTATTTGCTAGTCATCTTTTAGATAGCCTCCACCTTGGCTGGTTGAGAATTCAGCCCTGTCATGTCTACTACAAACCCTTTTACTATAGCGGCTTTTTTGAGAAGTGACATTTTTGAGGCTTGATCTTTATGTTGGCCTTTGCAAGCCGGTAGAAGACATCCTAAGATGGGTAAGATGCACAGATAATGTTCAGGAAATGACATTGATATCATTAAGGTACACAAAGACTCATGTCAGCTTCAGGTCACTGAGAATGGCATCCATGGCACGTTGGAATGTAGCTGGGCCATGAAAATCCGTCGTGGCATACAGGTTGGTTGAAAAAGCCCTTTGGATGTGATAATGGCGCATTTTTCCTGTCATGCTGTGGTAACTAGATTTGCCAATAGTCTGATATCAAATACATTGCAGAGAAGTAACGAGCTCAGTCTAATTGATTCAGTTAATCATTAATCTGCAGCAAAGGATATGAGTCCTTTTTGGTGATACTTGTTGGACAATTTCCATCTTGACTTCAGCAAAAGATGTTGTAGGTAATAATAGTTCTGACTACCCAAATATGTTTTGCCAATTATATGTCTGATCTCCTAATAATATGGCTTTGAACGAAAATAATGACAATATTGGCCAAAAGGCCCTTGCCAATTATCTGCGGAATCCCACAAATTGGGGTAAACCTTTACAAATAATAAATGGGCAAATACACTAAATTGGGCAGTAAGATTGCTCCAGCCATGTGAGAAAACCAAGGGAGTTCATCAGAGGTTCCTCTGCAGGCCACATCAAGTCCAAAGCCAACAACTAAGCGGGGACTACCCCCTTTTATAGACTGGGGTTCATCAAGATGCAACAAGTTTCACTAATGGAGATTGGCTAAAATATATTAACTTGTTACCCCATAGGTACATCAACCCTAAAAATGACCCCCCATCGGTCATTAGTCAAAATGAAATGAGTTTTCCAAGCTTTGATAGGTTAGATCTACATATTTCCTTATTAGTATGGTAACAAGCCATACCGAAATTATCATTAAATTCACCTTGACCCTCAATACAGTTTAAATACTGACAGGTCAGATATCAAGAGGGTTCATTTTTTTATCCCACTTTGACACTAATAAACCTTATAAAAGCCAACTTTTTAATTATTAAGTGTTTTTATAATTCTATTATTTAAAACCCTTTTTGGATCCAGCGCCTATCAGCACCAGTGAGCGAAAACAACTGGATTACCAACAACACTGAGGAGCTTTTGGTAGTCTATTACCATCTGGTTGGTGCCATCCTTCTTTTTTACAATTTGGATGGGTGATGCCCATGGACTCTTTGAATATCTGAGCTTCCCATGCTCCTGTAGCTTTTTGATTTTCTCAGTAACAACTTACTCAGCTGCCCTCAATTGGCAGATCAATCATGACCTGATGGGAGGATGATCCCAGTGTCAAATTGATGGACCACCCCCCTCATGCATTCTAAATCATGGTAATCAACAGAAATTTTTTTATATTTTGAAATGAAGCTATTTCTCAATCCTTCTGTGCTTCTAATAATCCCATTTGATCATTGTGCAGTACCACAGTTATTATGGCGGAGTGTAGTTCAACAGGTAGACCAAATTCAAACAGAGACTGTAACGCACTGGCTCCTTCCAATGAGCCACAAATGAGTTGGGCAATAGGATCCATGTTACAGACCATAGGGCTGACAGGGCTCCTGATACTACTCTCCTTGTGCGCGCTACAAGATTGGACAAGCACCCCCTTGAAGACAGTTGCAAATATACTTAACCCCAGCAACATGCCTTGACTCCAAGACAAGGTATAAAGGGAGGCAATAGCTCTCCCAAGCTCACTCTCAAAGTCCAATTCTTGTTGATTCAAGCCAAACATGGCTGCAGTTAGGCAATATTTTAAATAAACTCAAACTATAAATATATGAATTTTAAAGTTCTTTTTATTTAATATTGGCCAGGTTGATAGAAAACAGAACTGAGAAGCCTCCAGCTCCCAGTTCCTTCCCTATATACACATGCTACAAGCTAATATAAAATATAACACAAGCTTATGGTGCTAATCTGACTGATGCTTGGTGTAAACCTTACAGCAGGATCGCGGAATCCTCACTCAATGGTTCTGTGCCAGTTCCAATTCTCAACAGTTCAGCACCAGTTCCATTTCGAATTTCAAACAAACCGCGAAACTT
>JAKSZP010005576.1:0-105207 GCA_022478985.1 Massospora cicadina
ACTTGGAAAGTTATTCCAAAATGATTGGCGTAACCAGACCCACATTGGTAGACTGCCTGCTGTCAATCAGCGTAGTTAGGGCTGAAGTGGTAGTTGAAGTTGTTGCTCAGCAAATATGGGACAGATGGTGAGCTGCAGGGAGTAACCTGGTATGTTTTGCATCGACTGGTTGCTTTCCTCCCATGGTTAGGGTAGGCCTTGGTGACAGTGGGAATCCGCTTGATATTGGGTGGAGGGAAAGTTACAGCTAACCGAAGTACAAACTGAACAAGTTTAGGAAAGAGTACATCATCCTCTAACAATGAGGCCATAACATTGTAAATCTTGGGATATGGCTTCATCGCAGAGGCCATTGCAATGCATACATCAGCTTCAGCTAGAATCCCAGCCCCAATCAACACATGTGCTTCCACTGTAAACTGCTCATCAAATGCAGTGAGACTCTCATTTCAATGCAACCCGATGGTCAGGAACTTGGCTTTCCGGTGAAACATCTTTGCTTTTCTGCTGAACAACCATATCACCATCTCCATGACTTCTTGGTAAGTAAAGGAACTGTCTGAAAGGTAACAAACATAATGATCAGCACTTCCGACATCCAAGGTGGAGATTAACAGTTTTGCCCTGCGCCAGTACAAGGCACCTTCAGTTGCAAACTCAAATTGTCAAAAGAATCCATGAATGTTTCCTTCACAATCAAAGGGCGGCAACTGAGCACAGAAGACTTCCTGGATCAGCTCATATTGTCTTTTGAGCACCTTGTCTAATGTAAGTTTCAACTCCTCATATGCAACGGTCCTATTGTGTCAAGCAGATTTCTTTTCAAAGCAACCTAGGTGAGATATAGAAGGCGACTTAAATTTTTATTATTTTATTACTGATCAATGGGCCCCCTGTAGTGAGCACCACTGTTATAATTCAGCGGAATCCTGGGGATATGCCATAAGAGGTTTTCACAGGGTTTATCGCACTGAGCAATAGGACCAATGATATGATGATCGTGGCCCTTTATAACAACAGAATAAACGTTAAAATAATAACTATGGGGCACTTGCTCCCACTATAAGCTTTATTTTTAATATAATAAACTCCTCAATCTCTCTATCTTGTTCTCTTTTCTCTATTAACCTACCAGCCCTTTTAATCGCCCATCACTCTCATATACAGCAGCTTCAGACAATACCACACTCATTGCTTGGGCTATTTGGTTCCACTGATTCTCCTCGTTTTGGCTAGTTATTCTTTAATTCCCTATCGCCTAAATTGTAGGCGATTTAATTTGTATTCATTGAATGTCAACATTGACCAATCGCCTTATTTCGAGGCAATCCAAAAAAAATTAATCCATTAAATCCCAATCTCACCTTGTCTTGAGGCACTTGAATAATCATAACTAATCTCATTTAGGCAGATTCATCTCAACCCACCCTAACTGTCCCAGGATTATCATCCAGTCATATCATAATCATGACAACTTGTTATACAAATCAAGAGGAATCACCATTAATTGTTCTCATAGCTGGTAGAGACTAAAGTTTCTATTTTACCCTTATCTCACCTTTCCCTAGACTTATTTTAACTATTATACCCTCTAATAATTTGGTAATTTTTCTTTTAAAAAAGTCTAGGATATTAAAAACTAGACCTTTTTTAAGCTGATTTCCTTCCTGAACTAAAGACAAAGCTAGCTTGAGGTATATGGAAGACCTTGCCAATCCTGGGTGGATGATATCCATATTGAGAGCATACTCCCTTGAACATTATAAATATTATCAATTATTTATTAAATGAAATACACAGTGTTTTTAATTTCTTGTACATTTTTAACAAAAGTGCCTATTATTCTTTAGATAAGAAAAAAAAATCCACTAAGAGCCAAAGCACTATTCTTCCAAGTGATGAAGTATTCCACTAGGAAGCCACTGGTGTTAGTTTGATTAATAATTGTCTAGCCTTTGATGAACTTTGTCCAACAAATTTAAAAATTCCAAAAAAGCGTGTATCTAGGTCCAGTTATGCCCAAACTGAGTCCAGGTACTTGTTTAAGGTGGTCATTGGGATCTTGTCTAGAGCCTCCTTAATTTCAAAGATACATGTAAAGGTTCACTTGAGTCCTATCACGCGGAGCTTAACCTCAGGCCAAAATTTGAGGGCAGAGAGGACGGCGGTGAAGGCATCCTATAAAGAAAATTGACTAGTAGTAACTTACGACTAAGCGCTAGCGTAAAAATGACATGATAAATTGGATGGGATCTCTCTTGAGGCGAATTGCCTTAAAGGCTTGCTTCTGATATTAGAGGGTCTGGTCACTTCAAAATTCCTGTATTAGAATGATCTTAACTTTCGACCAGGTTTGGCATTCACATAAGTGGGGTCATAATCTCTCAGTATTCCCCATAAAGGCAGGAGTGGATATGATTCTTGTTTTGGCAATTAGTTGATCTTACTTAGCACTCTCATATACATTTATAAATGATGAAATGCTTTTCTAGCTGGGAGCAAATCATTCTTGAAAAAGGGCTTGAAAGGGGAGTTTGTATATGCAGAGAGAGTATTATTGCCAGTCTTGATGATATGGCTTTTTTGGTAAAAACTGACTTGACATATAATCAGGGAACATTTTAGTCCAATTTTTTTATATAATTCCTAAATCATCCTATAGTTCAGTCCCAGCATTGGTTGAGACGCTGGCGTCAGCTTTTTGGTTCATTTGGGTTTTTAGGCTAAGAACCTCATACTCACAATGGCTGACCCAAGACTCTGGATTAGCATATTTCTGTTCCATATTCCCAAAGCGTTTATCAGTAAATCTCAAGAATGCATACACATTTTCATTTTGATGTCTAAAGCTCCTAAGGTGATGTCATAATTGATCTAGGATACTGTAAGGGGTTAACTCCACATGCTCATGCAAATTTTTTGATAATTTGAAGAGGTTCCATTTTTAGAAGCATCTCGCCACACATGAGATCCTCATAATTTCAGTCAGGGGCTTAACCCAGGGGGGACAAGTGGCCCCCTGGAGCCTGGTCATCCTCCAGCCCTTAGGACCTCTTGTACCTTTGGGGCCTCAGGACCCTTTAGTGACATCAGCTCAGGTGGGACCCTGTGGCCCTCGCCGCCCTTCAGTTACTTCAGAAACAACAGCAGTTCTATGCTACAATTGGTCAAGCAAAGTTGCTACATGATTCAAAAATTGCAATTTTGCAGATTCTAAAGCCTGGGTCTGGGAGGCATCTTCTAATGTGTATGTTTTATATACTTGTGTACCTCAAATAACATACCTTGTAGCCATTGATTGAGGTGGGTCTCCATGTAACAAGAAATTTCAGATTCCAGCATGGCGATTTGGTTCTAAGCATCATTGATGAGGTGATGTTATCCTGAATTGCTTCACAACTATCCCTAGCATAAGCAGAAGCAATCTCATAAAATTTGACCAAAAAAGGGTGGTTAGCCAGCAGGTAAAACTGTTTCCACCCTAATGAAGGTTTTGAGTTTGAAACCTGTACTGGTTAGAAAATTCTTGGTGTAGTATATTTGTCCTAAGGTTGATCCACCTCGAATATTTAAGAAAATATTAGACCAAAATTTGGAATTGTGGCACTTCATCAAACTTAGTTGCCGTGACATCTCATGATAGTGTAGTCCACCTGTTAGATAAAATGATGGAGGGCAAAAGTATGAACTGGCAAAGGTAGGGTTCTGCCCACTGACCAGCTCATTGCTTGCCAAGATAGCTAAACTATAGAGTCTCCACATATAAGAGGAGACAACGGTAGCTTGTGAAAAACTGAATTGACACTTAGTGGATAGATTAAATCTATGAGTTGTTGAATGGTATCAGCTACATAGTCAGCTTGGAGATAAAACTGACTAAAATCCAGCATGTGTAGGTTGAATTGAAAGGTGACTAGAAGTTTAGGTCCTCTGGTTGTAAGGGTTGCACCTCAATTTAAGAAACAGTCAATATAATAATGCTCCTCTAACCATTTGAGGAAGGTGATTCATTGATAAATTTATATTTCATGGTTCACGTTTTTTTCACTAGTTACAACTCAGGGCCCCTGTAGTGAGCACCACGTTTTGGCTTTTTACACAACGAGAAAGCCAAATCTTATAAATTTTTGGTCGCCTGAAGCAGTAGAAAATAGAAGTGTTAAAGTTTTATGGGATATGTTGAGATTCTGATATAATTTGCAACAAGCACAAAGTAGTTACAGCAGAATGATTAAAATTGGCCACATGGAGTAGAATCAAAAAATGATGAGATCACTTTGACATAAGGCAATAGGGCAATATTGAGCTTCAGACAAATATCTAGCGGATTGCCTCCAAACCAGGTAATTAGGTGATGTTAATGTACAACAAATAATTGGATGATCGCCTCAGACTAAGGCTGTCATAAAAACTGCATTTCTACAACAGGGGCTCTGTTGTCGGCAGGCCAATCAGTATGAAAACTGGTCAGCCCTTGCCATTTCACCTTAGGAGATGGGGGCCAGCAGGGCCGGCTGACCCCTTGGCATGTCACCTGCGCCATTTGGGGATCTCAAGCCTAATCCCCAATCAACAAAATAAATTATAAACTTAAATCTTAAATGAGTATGGGCAGAGGGAAATATTAATTGAAAGAAATCTTCAGGGATTTATACTACTAGCAATAGGGCTACTGCGCCTGTCACTAACCTCTTGGATCATTGTTGGTTCTTCTAGCCAACCATTCTCTCAGCCTTCCGTTGCGCTACTCGCTTCCCTGATGTTAACCCTCTCACCCCATCCTCCCCAATGACTGAATATTAGTTTTGGCTCATCCTCAGCAATGAGTCACCAATGAGCCAAATTAATCACATATTTAGATAAACATCAAATTTTATTTGACCTTTGAGTTGCTTAGTATGCACTGTAAACCACTTTGGTCACTCTCTTTGACTTGGAATATTTTGCATCTCGCCAACAGCACAATTTGACTCTTCATTAGTCATCTTTGGGTATCACCTATCAGGTGACAGTACATTATAATATTAGGCGCTGGAAATAACCTTGGCTGCCTCAAACTCATAATTTTTAGGTTCCACCGATGCATACTAAATTAATATATTTGTTCATCCTCAGCTACTAGTCACTGGTGATCCATAAACCTAATTCACAGAATTGATTATTATTCACCAGAAACATCCTTGGCTGCCTTAAACTCAAGAAAATCAGTTTCCACTGAAATCAAATAATTGTTAGAAGCGGATATTCCTTAGCTACTAGTCGCCAATGTCCTTATAACAATTCAGGTTAGCAATTGGCTCTGACTGATCCTAACTTCCAAACTTGATGGAATGCATAAATTGGGCTCTACCCAATTTGAGGAGCAACTCAACATGAAATCATTGAACAATACGAAATCAGTCAATATTCCATTCCATTAGTATTGGCCTATTTCAGCCCAAATCTCAATTAATAATTGGAGGAAATTATCTGGTTAATTATCTAACAAAGGCGATCATGAACTTAACGAATGGTAGACTCTGCCAGAACTAGTGAGAATATAGCGAAAAAGAATAGTCTAAGCAAAAGGGTCAGTATCAACCAAAGTTACTAATATATAAGTGAGATGAGAAGATTGATATGTGGAGGATTTCATTTGGGAAGAGAGAGCGGAGCAGCGAGGATCCGCTGTTAATATAAAGCTAAAATAAAGAAGTTTCATCAGGGAAATTGATCCATATATATTATAATTATCTATTTAAATGTGTTCTGAGGACTTGGGATCTCCACATTGGTCATCACACTGCTCAGTAAGCTTGACCCTGTGAAAACCCCTTCAGCGTATCTCTGATATATTGCTAAAATTATAAAATTGGTGCTCATTACAGGGGGCCAACGATCAACACAAAAATTAAATTATTATTTAGTTGCAAGTCATGGCATCTCAGGAATTCATTAAAGGGGAATCATCTCAATATGCTGTGCTTGCAGAAGCTGCGGAAATCAAACTTGTTGTAGACACTGTGCTCAAAAAACAAGAAGAGCTCCTTCAAGAGCGTGACAGCTTTAAAAAGTAACTTGAAAATGTGGCTAGTCAGTTGTGGATACTATGAAATAAATAGGCAACTTACCAATGTCTGGAAGGTGCTACTGAGTGGCTACACTGTACTGAGCAGAAGTTGAAACCTACCTTTTACCAACATCACCTCCATTGAGATGTGGAAGGACAAAGGGTCGCTAAGGGAAGATCATTTTATGATGAATAACAGACTGGATATTCAGCTGAAGAGCTTTTCACCTAGCACGCAGGCAGCATGAGCTGCTAACTCAATATGGCAGCTCAGGGGATGACTATTTTCCAACCCAATGAAACTCCTATTTGATGACAGTCCTGCCCACCAAGGAAACCTACACTACCCCTAGAGCAGCCAATCAGCCATTTGCCGCTGACCTTTCCAGCCAGCTCCTCGCCAATATTCCAGATATGAGTCTTGATTAAATCCTCAGTACACTTCCACGGCTTGCAGAATGAGCGGTGTCAAAATCTGAGGATCACTCACTTGAAATTAATATCCTGCACATCTATTCAGGCTGAAGTTCCAATGTTTGATCCTTGATAGTACCTGTAGTTTATGGGATTCAGAGCATCTATTAACTCACTAGGCCTATTAAATTTGCCTCGACTCTTCTGGCTGATTTTGGGTGTAATTTTTCCTTCATAATTGGGAACTCTATCCAAGGCAGGATTAAATAAAAACTGGGGATTCTGTCCTTCCAGTTTGTTGACAATTCTTCAAGGTTGGGATTCGGGATAATTAACCAGGAAGAGGGATAAAATAAAATAGAACTTTAAGAAGCTATTTATCAGATAATGGTCATTAGGCCAGGTGCCGGTATTTATACCTCTAGGGCATCTCCTGGACACATTCCAGCACAAAATTTCAACAGCTATTTTGCCACTCAGCTCAGCCTATGACTTAAACCTTTACTTAGGTTTATTGGTGGCAAGATACTCTCTCAATTGGGAGGATTTCAGGTACAAAAATTGCGAGAAAAGCATGCAAAGTTGTCCTAAGATCTTCAGGATTTCAGTTTCATCATACTGCTGAAAAAACACCTTCTGTGAAATTTTGACCTCAATTGAAGAAAATGATGCACCCCTAATTGGAACGTCAGCAGGCCTCTTCCTTGATAGCACTAAGTAACCCCTTTGCGGTCCATGTAAGTGCTATCATGCCAATTACATGTATTGACGTACAAATTTCACCCTAAGGTGGAAAATAAATTACATTTTTTGTTCATCTGAAGTCCACAGGTTTTCAGACGTTAACTTCGGGTTGTCCTTGAATTATTTTGTATATGATTTAATTAATTGTGTTTTAATAATTAGGACCAATTGCTGAGATTTGATGAATCAGAATCAGCCATAATATGCAAGTGTATTTGGGCTGAGCGCCTGATAAAGTACTCGATTGATTTGTTGTTGAGATAATTGGCTGAAATTATATAATTGCAATAGGCGTTAGCTCATGCGTTGAAAGGATAACTGGCCCAATATGATTTTGTCAAAGGTTTACTTTTGAGTCAATAACCAGATCCAACAAGCGGGAAGAGGTGGTCTGCATTGACAAGCTACCTCTATTTGACTTCAATGGAAACATCCAAAGATTCTTCAAACAATTTGAATTCATGACGGAAGGAGCTCAGATCAGAGTAAGGCTAAATTACAAATATCCGCCCTTGATGTTTGGAGTGCTGATCAAGTTACTTGCTATCTTCCAAACAGCTTCATTTCATATCAGGAGGTAAAGGAGATTAAGCTGAAGTTGGTCAGAAGCACTGCCAAGATGTCGCAGCAGAAGGAAAAGTTTTTGACTATAGGGTTTCATTGTAATGATACACTAGCTGAATTATCAAACTGCTTCATGATGGAAGCTCACATGCTAATAGGGGCGGGCACTCTAGCCAAAGCTGATGTGGGAATTGCAATGACCTCTGCGGTGAAGCCAAACCATGAGCTTTACAATGTCATGGCTCCATTTTTAGAGGACGACGTACCCCTGCTCAAGATTGTCCAAATTTTGAGCCATCTATCCACTACCTTTACTCCGCTCAATAGAGAGCGGAAGCCTACCTCATCCATCACTGGATCTTCTAGTTTGGGGGAATTATCCTGCCCTGTTTGGAGTCCATTTAGTAACACCCATCCTTATTATAACTATGCGCCTCACTCTCGACCAAGTTACCATCAGCAGTTAAACTATTGGTCTGGGCTTATTTATGCCAATCACCCACAGTTCAAATTTTGGTGTGGCCCATATTACAATGATCAAGGATGCAGGCCCTACTGGGTAAATTGTTTCAAATGTGGTCGCTCTGGGTACCTGGCATGAGGTTGCCCAATCGTCAGGTCCATTATGTACAGCAAGACCAGTACTATTAGGGAAAATTCAGAGCGGAGTAGAGATGGGACTCTCTAATTCCGCTATCCCAATCCCAAAAGTCCCATCTGAACTTAATAATGCATATTCCGCGGAAGTCCCTCCATACAATGACTCATTCCTATATTAGCAGCCAGTTAAGGGGTGAATTTATCGACATGAGTGCAAATTATGACTGCAGCAGAAGAAGTATCTCAGGTGCAGCCAAAGCTGTACGCTTGTCAAATGTTCAACCAAGTTTCCCCTAACAAGCTGGACCCATCCACAGATGCACCTTCCTTGCAAAAAATAAACGTCGCCCTTCAGGTCAACACTATATTATCAAAGAATACCCCAAAGTCAGTGAGGGGATTGCGAGCTACCTTAGAACAGAGACTCTATAAATGTCCATGTATTAAACAGTCAAAATTCTTCTTATTCATAATGTACGTACTGTGACATTGTTGTAGCCAAAACTTGAGTCTGTGTGATAATAGATATGGAGGCCTCAGTCAACATAGTTTCCTCTAAGTTGATGGCAAAGTTGACATTTAAACCTGATGTAACCATCGCATGGTCTATGGGACTGCTGGAGCAGATAACACGGTCTCAGAAGGAGCGTACAGTGCATTCCCTTGTAGTTTGGGTCAATTGTTATTGTAGCTCTGGCGATAGTGTTAAGAGAAAACATTATGTTTCATTAATTGGAACCGCTTGTATGTGACACTTTGGTGCTGTTGAGACATGACGGAGGAGACGTTTAAAATTCTGGTGCAGCAAATCCCAATTTACTTATCCTCTAACAGAGTGCCAAAATGATCCAGTAATATGGTCCATATCAAACTAGCTTATAGTGATGGAGTTTCCCAGTGCACTACCATTGACTAAAGAGCAAGATCTGGGCCCTCTCCCAACAGATATATGAATATAAAGGGCTGCCTCTCAGAGCTGCCAGGCCTATATCCATCCCATCCGGCCACCAAGTAATAGTGAACACTGAATTGGAGGTAGAATTGCCAGAAAGACTCTATGGGGAGGTCATTGGCGCTTATCAGCTATTGCGGCTTGAGTTTCACATGGCTACAGGCTTTATACTACTATAATATGGGTATATCAAGGTTCTACAAGCAAATTTACAAACGGAACCATTGAAAATCTGCTGACACCAAATAGTGGCATATTTACACTTAATCCCTGTTGGGGATGTCCTTCATATTAATGAGTTCAGGTCATTGGATGAATTTGGTTTACCAACTAAGTTGCATTCTAGCATAATGATGGTGGTGCCACGTGAAAATTTAGTTGGGTTATCTGAACAGAAGGATCAGGTAATATCTTTATTTAAAAATATAGGGAGATTTTTGCTAATGACAATCATAACTTAGGGTGCTCTAGGGGTGGTTCATCAAGTGGACACTGGGGATCATCCCCCATCAGGTCTCATCTGATCCGTCAGTCTAGGGCAGCCAAGGAAGCAGTAACAGAGGAGATCAAAAAGCTAATGGAGCAAGGAAAGCTCAAACCATTGAATAGTCCATGGGCTTCACCAGTTCTTATTGTAAAAAAGAAGGATGGCACCAACTGGGTAGTAATAGACTACTGGAAGCACAATAGCATCAGCAAGAAGGACTTGAATCCCTTACCATGGATCAACGATGCTTTGGATTGGTTAGGGGGAGCTTGTTACTTCTCGTGATGGATTTGATATCAGGTTACTGGCAGATCAACTTGCCCATAGTGGAACAAGAAAAATGCGCCATTATCACGTCCAAGTGGCTTTTTTAACTTACCTGGATGCCTCAAGGGCTGTGTAACACCCTGGCTATGTTCCAATGGGCCTTGGACACCATTCTCAGCGACCTGAAGCTGTCATGTGCTCTTGTATACCTCGATTATATCAATGTCTTATCTTGAACATTCTCTGAGTATCTTACTCATCTAGAGATGGTCTTCCACCAGCTTTCCAAGGCCAACATTAAGATTAAGCCCCACAAAGCTACTTCTTTAAGGATCAACAGGAGTACCTTAGGTTTGTGGTAAACGATAATGGGTTTAAACCTCAGCCAGCCAAGGTGGAGGATATCCAAAAAATGACTTAGCCAAGCAGTAAATGCAACATACAAGTATTTTTGGGGATGTGGGTTACTACCGGCACTTCATCCCTAACTTCAGCTACATTGGGGGCCCATCCTTTGATTTGTTAAAAAGGATGCCGTGTTCAAATGGATGGAACGCCGTTGTCACTCCTTTGATATGCTTTTGATGGCATTAACAAATGCGGCTGGTGCTACACTACCCAAATTTTGATAAGAAATTTATTATTCAAACGGATTTATCCTTTTCCGCTGTTGGGGCAAGTTCTATCTCAAAAAGACGATGAGGGGGAGGAGCATACAGTTGCATACTGCAGTCGTATCTTGAACTTCCACAAATGCAATTACACAGTGACTAAATGGGAGTGCTTAGTGGATGATCTATGAATACAAGCAATTCAGGGTATATTTTCATGGGTTAAAGTTTAAAGCTGTAGCGGACATGCATCATTACGCTGGTTGCAGAATCTAAGAGAGCTTGATGGGCGTTAAGCCCAATGGGCTCTTAAGCTGCAGGCTTACAACTTTGAAATTCTCCACCAACCAGGAACAAAACACCAAGAGCATATTGTTTATGAAGTTTGCCAATCATTGCTGTTACAGCGAATCTAAGTGATGTAATGTATGACAAAATGCTCAGCGTGAGATAAAATGATGACCCACCCCAAGTCAACAAGGTATTAGACAGATTAAGGGCCAATACATTCCAGAAGAACAGTGAATTGTACAAGCAGATAGGGGACAATACCGTGATTATCCCAAGGCCTTTCACCCAACCAAGTATTATTATGAGCGCACACCAAGCAGTTGGACATGGTGGAGTATGTAAGACCCTGGAATTGTTGCGTCCTCAGTACTATTGGGAGAGCTTGAACTTCATCATGCTTGAAACCATTTCCTGCTGCCACCAGTGCCAAGTGGAAACACTGTTCTGCCAGAATACTTTATACCAGTTAGTGAAACCATATTTTGCTTGGCATAAGGTTTCCCTTGATGTCGTTGGCCCACTGCTAACAGGAGATAACTGGTTCAGATACATTCTGGTGGCAATTGACCACCTGATCAGGTGGGTAGAAGAATGGGAAGTTAAGGATTTGGGGGCGGTCATAATGGCCAAGTTCATCATGGAATGCTTTATTAAGCGTCATGGCTGCCCTCAGTTCATCCTTACCAATAATAGAACTAACTTTACTTCCCACATCCTTCCCAAACTAAACAAGCTGATGGCCATCCGCAGGGTTTTGATGACGCCATATCACCTATAATCCAATGGGATTGTTGTATGATTTAATGGGACCTTAGTGAACATACTCCAAAAAGTGGTAGCAGATTGACCTTCAGATTGGAGTTCCCTCCTTTCCACCGCCATCTTTACTTACAATATTAGCTATCATTCTGCTACGGTGAAGAGTCCCTTCCAGTTACTATATGGATGACAACCAGCTCTTCTTGCACTGCTATATACCTGCATGGAAGATACTGGCAGAATGGACCTGCAATGTTACTTGACTAATCTAATAAATATGCTGATTAAGCTTTAAACTGAAGCATACTCGTTCAGTTTAGTCAAAAAGATAAATAATCAGGCTGCTGATCAGGCATGGTGTAGCAGGCTAGTGCAGTTCAAAGATGGGTATATGGTTCTATTCCATGACCGACATGGGTTTGGTAGGAAGCACAAATTGGCCAGCACTTGGATTGGTCCATTTAGTTAAATTGGAAACATGTTTTGATGCCTATAATATAAAGGACCCCATGAGCGGTCAGGTCATTAACCAAGTGCATGAAAAGTTCCTTTGAGCGTATAAACAATAGGATACTTATTTTCCATTCAAGGGGGAGTAATGTCAAGATTCTGATATGACTGGACAATAAGCCCAAAGTAGTTACGGAAGAATAGGTGAATTTGACTGAATGTAAGTAGTACTAAATATTGATGAGATTGCCTTGATATAAAGCAATAGGGAAATACTGAGCTTTGTATAGATATTTAGTGGATCACCTCCAAATCAGGCAATTAGGTGATGCCAATGTATGATGAATAATTGGTACATCGCCTCAAACTAAGGCAATCACGAATTTAATGAATGGTAGACTCTGCTGGAACCAATAAGATATGGCGAAAAAGAATAGTCTAAGCAAAAGGGTTGGTATTGACTGAAGTCACTAATATATATGTGAGATGAGAAGATTGAAATGGGGAGGATTTTAATTAGGAAAGAGAGAGCGGAGAAAAAGAATCTGCTGTTAAAATAAATCTTAAATAAAGAAGTGTCATCTGGGAAATTGCTCCATATTTATTATAATTATTTATTTTAGTGTGGAGGGAGGATACCCCAGTGGTAGAATAGGGACCTCTACCACTGCCTCCCCGAGTTCAATTCCAGTACAGAACTTTGGGTAGAGGACGACTATGACTGTGTTGGCATTGCGCCCAATGCCCTGAACTGAGATAGCGAATAGCAAAGGCAGTCTCTGGAGTTCCTGGCCTATCATACGCCACGCATGGAGGTTTTCTAGATTTTATCCTCCTTTCCCATTCATTCAATTTCCCCTCAATTGGCGCGGTATCATCCCCAGGTCGGCCCACCTTGAATAAAATTTTAAATTTATTTATTTTAGTGTTTTCTGAGGACTGGCAGTCTCCATAGCGTCCATCCTATTGCTCAGTGGGCTTGACCCTATGCAAAACCCCTTCAGCGTATCTCTGATATATTGCCAAAATTATAACAGGATAGAAACAAAAAAGTGGAGTGTCTATAGAGATGAAATGGCGAGGCATTTTCACTTATGAAGGGTCCAATTGTTGAAAACTATCTTGAGTTACAACTCCTATTATCATAACTATGCAAAGAGACTTAATGTAAGTATAAATTTTTAGGGGAATAAATATGATGTTTTACTAGTTAAAAGTTTTGATATCTATAGGATGGCTCAGTGCAGTGTGGCTTATAGGGCGCATGGGTCCTCCTCATACAGGACCCACGCTCATCATCAAGTAAGAAATGAGTTACATTCGTTTCTTTGGAAGGGCTTCTGGATTGTTGTCTTCCCATTGCTTAAGAGCTTCCAAGTTGCAATTTTGATGTTAAGACAAAGTCTCATCAGGTAGGATTACTGAACCCTTTCAGTAATCCTTGCCCATTATAGGGCAAAGACCTATTAGTTAACAATACATCTGATTTTTAAAGGCTCAATTTATGGGAGGACGGTCAAACAGTTTGTTGGTCCAACTTCTAAAATTTTGCACTGTTCTTTGAAGCAAACACTGACAGATGGACTGATATATATTTATGACAAAAGTATTGGTTAATTCTGAGCTGCGTTCCAGCGTTATAAGGGAACATCATAATTACTTAATCATGGGACCTTGAGCAAAAATATTATTAATTTTTTTAGATATGAGTACAATTGGAATGGACTGATAAAAGAGGTCTTTATAGAGTTGAGCAATGCTTGATATGTGCTTGGTCCATGTCAGATAGGAAAGGACATAAAATGGCCTCATTCACCCTCTTCAACAGGCAGAAGGTCCATGACATCACTTTCAGTGGATTTTGTATCAAGTTAACCATGTCCCATGGGTATGATGCAATTATTGTGGTTGTAGATTGATTTACAAAGGATTCTATCTTTATCCTTTGGTTGACAACCACTACAGATGAGGACATGGTACAATTTTTTGTGGTTCATGTGTTTGCCCTGTTTGAGGTTCTCTAGGAAGTATTTGTTGATAGGGGGCCACAGTTTACCTGCAAGTCTTGGAGGCCTTGAGCGAAATTATGAAGTCCAAGCCCTAAAGTCATCAGCCTATTACCTCCATACAGATGGCCAAAAGAAGCTTACTAACAGTCCTTTGAGCAGTATCTTCAATGCTATGCTACTAGTTCTCAGGACACATGGGCAAAAATCCTTCCTCCGGCCTAATTTCTTAAAATAACTCCCACCATTCATCAATGGGAGTGTTACCTATGTATGCTAACTTGAGTAAAACCTAGCTTTAACTTTTGGGCATCAAACGCGTAGTAATATTTTATCTGCAGATAACTTTGTCACGCATATCTGAAAGGTTCATCAGCTTTTTTAAAGCCAGGCGACTAATGATTCCAAGCGTTTTGTGGACAGGAAGCGACATGTTCTCATAACTATCAGGAAGGTGATTTGGGTATGATGGATACCAAGGATCTCCAGCTCAAACTACAATGCCAAAAAATTAGCTTTTAAACGTTAAAAACCATTTCATCACCAAGGTCTTGAGCACCGGCGCTTTTCACCTGGAACTTTCTCCTCACAGGAAATTTTTGCCTCTTTTCTGCTTCCTACTTTTCCCTTTGAAAGTCAGAAAACTGGTGGAGGTCAATCCCATCATGTTGGAAGGAGACCCTAAGTTTGAGTTAAAAAAATTCTGGATGCATGTTAGGTTAAACACCTAGTGCATTACTGGTATCATGGAAGGACTACACGGGCTTTAAAAAAGACTGGTCCCATCAAAGGATTGTACTAAATGTCATGAGCTACTGGATATATTCAAAAGAATTTCAATGCTCCATCGGCTACCCCATCCAAGAATGCTGCCATTGGTATTATACATTATACTCTTCAAAAGAATTAAGCCTCATAAAAGCCTCATAAGGGGTGTTGCAATTTTTGTTGCAACAGAGAGAAATTGCACTGGTATTATTGGCACTAAAACAGGTATAACTGTATGAAGACAGTGTACCCTGAAACTAAATATTAAGCTCAATACATAACTGGACTTAATAATTAGATCCTCCTACTATAATGTAGTCTTGGGGTGACTTTCAGTGGTGATTGATAAGGCATAAGGAGAATAACATAATACATATAAGCTCTACAAATAGCTAGAGTTTTGGGCTGTACTTCCAGCGCTGGAGATCTGGCGCTATATGATTCTGAGTTCATTTGGGAATAGTTGATGCCAGGTGGGGCTTTGGTGCATTCTTCCCTATTCCAGTGCAAGGCTAACCTATTTATACCCTGGCCTCTAGTCAGTAAGCTTTTCTTTAAGTTTATTAACCTTCTAGAGTTTCCTACCTATGTTCCACTAATAGCTTGTAAATAAACTCTCTGAAACCTCACAGTCATTTATCCAAGGTCTTCATGTATTGCGGTAATATTTCAACATTAATAGCTGTTATAAATTTAGATGGTATCATTAGGATCTGCCATATTGTTTGTACAGGTCAAACCCACTGAGCAACAGACAGATGATGTGGGGATCGTCAGTTCTTCAGACACACTTGAAAATATACTAATAATAGGAGCAATCGCCCCAATCGACTCTTTTATATATTATATTAAATACAGTGACCTTTCGCTGTTCCACTCTATTTTTACAAAAAACAACCTACCTCTCTCAATTGCCCAACCTCGCTTATATACAGCAGCTTTGGATGATACCACTCTTATAGCTTGGGATATTACATTCTGCTGATTCTTCTTAATTTCAGCTTGTTATTCTCTAGCTCTCTATCGCCCTAATTATATTTGATTTACTTCATATTCATCAAATGTCGACATCACCTTATCACCTTATTGCCTTATTTGGAGGTGACCTAATAATAAACTGTTATATCATAATATCACCTCATCTTAAGGCACTCAAATAATTGTTTTGATATCATGTTTGGATGATCCTTTTCCAATCTGCCATAGCTGTCCCACGATTATCATTCAGTCATATTGGAATCTCGACATTACCCCCTCCTTGACTGGACGATAAGGCTCCTATTGCTTGTATTCAGAGGAACTTTGTGTGTACTTGGTTAATGATCTAACCACATGCGGGGTCCTTGATGTTATACATGTCAACACCAGTTTTCTTAATAACTTTGAACAGACCAATTTAAATACTGGCTAGCTTGTGTTTACACCCAAACCAATGTTGGTCAAGGAAGAGAACCATATCTCCTTCCTTAAACTTCACAAACTCACTATGACATACTTGATCAGCAGCCTGATTTCTGATCTTCTTGGATAAGCTGAAGAAATATGCTTCAGTTTGCAATTTTGATAAGAATGTTCACAAGGTTAGTCAAATAGTGGTGGGGCTCCATTCCACTGGTGTCTTCTACACACAAATAAAGTAATTCCAGAAGAGCCAGGTGTCAGCCTTATAGTAGTTGGAAGGGACTCTTCCCTGTGGCAGAGTGGTAACTAATGTTATAGGCGAACATGGCAGTGGAAAGGAGGGAGGTCTAATTAGAAGGTCAATCCATTACTAATTTTTTAGTATGTTCACCAGAGTCCCATTCACCTGTTTGACCATTCCATTGGATTCAGGGTGGTATGAGGTCATCAGAACCCCGCGGATTCCCATAAGCTCGTTCAGTTTGGGGAGGATGTGCGAGGTGAAGTTGGTTCCATTACACAGGCCTGCATTTTTTCGGTTGAATCATGTTTTTCAAGTTTAGATGATGAATTCATATGTACGTTTGTGCGCTGAATCCAAAAATGACCTTAGTTTCTTTCCATCACGTCAGAATTTTTTCAAATTGCATTCTGACAAATGTAGTATATGTCAAAAATATCACACATATGAGACTTAATGACATAATGAAATAGGTTTGCTTCATATAAAACGTATTATTTTACAGCTTATTTAAGACACTAAATAATAGAATATAGAATTATAGAAATATAGAAAATAAAAACTCACAATTTTAGTCATCGTGTCAATGTCTTTTTGGACCAGCCAAATGTGTTATATATTGAAAAAATCACAAATATAAGATGTACTGACAGATCTAAATATATAAGTAATGCTGCCATCTGTCACTTTTTGATAAAAACGAATTGTTGAATTCATAAACTGGCAGATGGCAGCACTCTATCATTAAATGTGTTTTACATCTCTACTGTCAGTGTTGGAGCAACCATTGGTATGTATACTCCACAATCAAAAGTGTTTGTGTCAGCGAATATATGCAAAAAAGCAAATATAGTGTTTAAAATGGCGTCAAGAGGCTGTAAAATATCTGCAGATTCCTTTTGTTAAATTTGTGGTGAGTTAATAGTATCAAGGCAAAAAAGGCATATAACATCATTTGTGCGGAGAGTGTAGCTTGCTTATTTTGGTGTAAAACTAGGAGATTAAGAAAAAACTTGGGCACCCCACTATGTTTGCTATACATATTTTGAAGGACTGAGATGGTGGTCAAATGGTGAACAACATGCTTTCAGATTTGGCATTCTGATGGTCTGGCGAGGGCATCAATAAATAGTGATGATTGTTACTTTTGTTCAACCTTTGTTCACAGTTTCAATGTAAAGTAGAAAAAGAACATTGTCTATCCAAATCTGCCATCAGCTTTAAATCCTGTCCCACATGGTCTAGATGTACCAGTGCCTATGCAACCATAACATTTACCTGAAGTTGATAATTCATAAATTGAATCAAGTGAAGAAAACAAAGATAACAAAAAGGAGTAAAAACCTGGCATTTATGCTCCACAACTTTTACACAAAATGAAAAAAATGTGTTAATTTGCAACTTACATCAGACCAAAGAGGATTCAGATTTGCTTGGTTCACAGCTTAAAGATAAGCATTTGCTTGCAGCTGGTGCTTCGTTTTCCTGTTTAGGTACAGAAAATAAGATTATAAATTTTAAATTTATTGCGGGGAAGGCCAACCATAGGACGGACACTTCCAAATATGACTCAGAAGAGACAAAACTTAGTACCAGGGAAGGCACCCCAGAGAAGCAATGCTATCTCTTGTTGCCAGCGGGAACGCCACTTATGGGGAGGGGGAGGGAACGTGTGGAGGGGCCGTAGTCACAACTGAACACGTGTGGAGGAAGAGGTCCGATTTGATGAACCAGACTGGGAACCAGGAGGAGACCAGCTGTCGGCGACACAGTGGGAGGTATCCAAACATCCATGCTTGAAAGTGGTCCACCAAATGAGACCGGAATCTGTGGACAGCTTCTGGAAGGTGGGGGTGGAGCCTGCGATGGCATCAAGACAATCGTGTGGATGGTCCACGTGGCTATTGCAACCACCAAAGCATGGAGGGAGGGTGGAAGGAGGAGGCCATTGATAAAGCAAACATATCTCTTGACAGGCTGAAGGGATGCGTTTGATCCTGGCCCAGCAGACGTTTAACTTCGCGCCATATTGCTTCAGAGGTAGGGCACTTCTCCAGGCGGTGGAACAGCGTTCTGTGCTGGCCACACACGACACAGGATGAATGTAAAGCGTTAGAGCGCTCAGGTGTACGATACACCTGCCTCAGGCAGCGCCACACATGGGAGCGGACTTGAGGCTGCAACAGAGGATGGTGTACAAATTTCCAGATAGTTTTTTGGGTCTCAATGGAGTAAGGGGTGTCCATCATGTCCAGGTAGTCCACCCTGGATAGGACATGGGGCTGGATGGGGATCACGCCATCGTGGATGGGTAGCCCCTGTACCTCTTGTGTGAACTGAGGAGAGGGGCGGCCTCTTTGGGTTGTATGTCTGCTAATACAAATTCTCCACTCAGCGCTCCGCATGGAGAGTAGGATGCGTTTGTAGTGGGTTTTAGTCCCGTGAGGACCTGTGGCCGATGGGTGTGATGCGAGGTATTTCATCAGGGAGTGGGGGTTCGATGGATTGTTGAGGCCCAAGGCGCAGGAGAAGTTATTGCGGGCTGCGCAGGACCAGTGTTGGGAGGGGAGTGTAGGGGCGGTGACGGCCGCAATCCAGGTGCTCAGGATCTTGGCAGCATGGGCTTTGAAGTAAAGCAGGCCCATGCAACCATGATGATGAGGGCCATACATGACCTCAATATGTACTGGTGGAGGGCCGCCTGACCAAAGCCATCCTTGCAGCAAGGCAAACAGGGATTTGAAGAAACTTGGGGAGAAGGGGATGGCGTGGGCTCTGAACCAGACTTTGGAGAGGAGCATATAGTTGGCTAAAACAACCCTGCCAGTAAGGGAAGTAGGGTGGGCTCTGAGAGAGGCGATTCTCTTCGTCACGTTGTCCAGAATATGGCACTCCATTACTGCTGACGCGTATCCGCCTTCCTCCATCCACACGCCCAGATGGCGTACCAATCCTATGGTAGGACGTGGCGCAAAGGGGAGCACCAGTGAGGCGGTGTGTGTTGAGTTAGTAGGGCGAGGACGTGGGCAAGTAGATGGGCCGGGTTGTGAACTAATTGCTGGGGTCCAGCAGTTCTGAAACTGACCAAGGAGGATGATTTCGGTTTTAGAAGCATTCAGTACCGCGTTGCTTACCCGGGAATACTCCTGGATGAGAACTTCAAGCGCGCATGCATCTTGATTATTAGACACCCCAACCACACAATCATCTTCGAATGCCATTATCTTGACTGGGGCTTGGCCTGGCACATGGACCCCAGTGAGTTGGGCATTCACATTTCGCAGTAGTGGTTCAAGGCTGAAGTTGTATAAGAGTGGGCTGAGGGGGTCCCCTTGTCGCAAGCCCCTTTGAGGGTGGACTACTTCCGTTAGGAAGCCAGGGCCACATACTGCCATTGTTGCAGATTCCGTGAGCAGCATCACCCAGTTGATGAAGCAAGGGGGTAGGCGGAATTGATGGAGGCAGGCCCTGAGGTATTCCCAGTTTACTCTATCATAGGCCTTCTGTTGGTCCAAGAATACAAGTGCCCCAGAGGCTGTGGACTGACATGCATTAGCCACAGAGTGTACGTTATCCCAAATCGACCTTCTGGGTATGAAACTGAATTGTTCCAGGGAGATGGTGGCAGATGCTTTAGTCCCTAAATGGTTAGCCATGATTTTTGTTAAAATTTTAGTGTCTGTGTTTGTTAAAGAAATGTGGCGCCAGTTGGCTAAGTCTAGCTTATCCCCTTTCTTGAAGAGTGTGATGGTAAAGGCCTCATGTCCTCCTGGTAGGAGGCGTGTTTCCAACAGGCTTTGGTTAAGTGAGGTGAGCAGCAATGGGGATATATATTTGATATACTTTTTATTTAATTCATATGGAATGCCATCTGGGCCTGGGCATTTTCAGTTTGGTGCACTGCAAATGGCTGTCCATAATTTGGTCAGAGTAATCAAATTCATTATTTCTGGGTATCAGGAAATGGTGCGGATTTGGGTTCAGTTGAGAAATTCCGCCACTTCAGCCAGCTAAATTGGATCAGATTGGTACAACTCAGAGTAATACTTTTGTGTTTCGATTGCCACTTCAGCTGGCATATCCGCAATGGAATCATCCGATCTTTGCACCTGTGTGCAGGCCACACTCTGGCGTGGTGTGAAATTTTTTTTAAAGAAATATGCAGTGCACTTGTCGCCTTTTGTGATGCGTGTGGCCCTGTACTGAACACAAACCCAATGTTTGTGTTGCCTTTCAAGTGCGTTGAGGTGGGCGGCTACCTCCACCCACTTCTGGCCTCATGCAGAGCTGTATCCTGTAGCTGGGGTGTTGGACTCCAGGTGTTCCAACTCTGCCAGTGTGCGCAATATAACCGCCAATGTGACTTGTGAGCATCTGGATGAGAGATGGTGATAGTGGTGGATGGTGTCTTCTTTGAAAGTTGCCCATGTGGAAATGGGGTCCGTGCAAAATGGTGCAACAAACAATTTTGCCAAAGTTGCCTCTTCCACCCATGTGGAAAATCCTGGTGACGCGAGCTCTGGGGGGCAGATTTTGCACCAATGTGGGGCCTTTGCAACTATGACGGGTAAGTGGTATGTTATTGAGACCAGTTGGTGGTCGGAGAATTCAATTTTTGTTGTTTTTAGGTGGGAGATGTGGGGTTGGAATTTCGCCAGCGCTAGAATAAGGTCAATGCGGGTCATGGACCTTAGGTTGGCCGTTGTGGACATGGGGACGCATCATGTTTTTGAGCAGCGGGGCATGTCGTGGCAGCGCTATTAACCCAAGGGTGGCCTTTAAAACTCGCAGTTCTATGTGACCCTGGGGGGCATGGGGTGAGGAAGGCCACTGGTCCGTTGGTGTGTTTAGCCAACAGTTCATGTCGCCAACTAGGAAAGAATTGGGGGGGTAGTGGGAGGGATTTGATTGATGAGAAAAATTCCCAACGCTCGTGTGCACCATTTGGGGCATAGATGTTGACAATTGCGTGTGCTATGTCGGCCCACAAGAAAGTGACAACAAGAACTTGGCCATTTAGGAATGTTTCTTAAGATAAAAATTGATAAAATTATTTTTCCAAATTAGCACCCCACAGTGCTTCAACCAAAAGGATAGGGATGGGAGTAGTATTGTTTTCCAAGCTTCCTCGGAACCTCATGGACAGTGGGACTCCTGGATGGCCAGGATATCCACGGGTAAATTGTGTTGTAAAAAACTCAGTTTCCTAGCCCGGGATGGGGAGGCCTTGAGTCTGGCGATATTCAGCATCCCTAAAGTGAAGGTATCCCCATCGCACCTTAGGTGTGAGGGGATGGGCACCTGGGCCCACCAGCCTCCTCTAGATCCCCATGGGCCTTCACAGCAGTGTGGGTGTTAGTAGCAATGCTATTAGGGTTTTTATTAATTTTTGTGGAAAGAGTTGCATTGGCTTTAGCCTTCACTTTTTGTTTTCCGACGTCAGAAGAATTTTTTGCGGTGCGGATGAGTTCGGTGCACCGTTAGGTGGGTCAAAAAAAATTTTCAGTTGGGATGGGTCCCAAGTCAGTTTCAACTGGAGCTTGGGTGTAATGATTGGGTGAGATCAAATCCCCCATCAGATCCTCAGATTGAGTGGCCCGCTCATCATGGGCTTCCCAATCTGATTGGTTGATGGATTCCCAAGTTGCTTCCACCGCGAAGGTTTCCATGTCCTCCTGGCGTTGTGAGTGTGGGATAGCAGTTGTGGCTTTGGCCGCTTCCTTGGCCATGGCCCTGGATGCCTGCTTTGCCTTCTTTCGCTCTTGCGGGGAGATAGGCTTTACCAGCAGGTAGCAGCCTTGTGCTCCCCATGGGAAAGCCTCTTTGGTGCTTGCGGTTGGTTTGTAGTGCGCCTCTCCGCTGGCCATGGCCACCAAGGGGTGCTCTTGGAATGTGACGCCCTCCTTGGTGGGGCATGCATGCGCCTTATGGCCAAACGCATCACAGTGTGTGCAAATGGGGGGCGCGCTGTCCACAGTAACCCAGAATGGGTGGGTGGGTGGTATGCCCTGCAATTTCAATAAAAGTGGAGTGTGGGATCTGGGTTAGGTCCTTCGCGATCTCCTCAGTTGGGGTCAGGACTGCGATAGCTTTACCAGTGCACAGGTGTGGCATCAGCATGAAGCGTTGCATTTCAAAAGATTGAATTTCGCCATATACGGCGAGACCATCTTTCAGGTGTTGTTCCAAAATGTCACATTTTACCATAGTAGGCAAAAAGTCAAACGTGAGGAAAAATTGGTTTGATTTGTCCTTCTTGTGCATTTGGTTTCAATGACCCATTGCCCTTCGGGGAGGTCGACCACTACGCGCACCACTGCAGCCTTGTCTGCTGCCTTTTTGCTTTCAAAACCTAGGTTCAGCCAACCGCGTGACATGGAGTGAGGTGCAACATACACCGCGGTTGGGAAAATTGTGTGCACATCTTCACAAATTTTTCCCATAAGGCTGTTTGTTGGATGTCCAGAAACAAGCAGACTCTGAATTCCAAAAACGAAAGTGGCTGGGAGTGTGGCGTGTTGATGTACTGGTTGCATCGTGCTTGCCATGCAAGTATCTCTGGGGAAATAGTGACCGCCAGTTTTTAAAATTTTTTTCTATTCCGCCAGTTTCTCCGGGGCGTTTTTGAACGTTGGAGGCCGCGGGCCTTCCACCTGCTCCTCTTATCTTACTTGCCCAACTGCTCCCTGACATGGGCGCAGACTAATCTCCTCTGTGAGATTATCAAACTAGATTCAGTCTTGAATTGAATAGTTTGCAAAAGTGATTACAACGAGAAAGAAAAGTAGAAAATAATATTTTATTCCATACTTTTTGGAGAAGGAGTTTTAGTATTCTGCGATGATGTGTTTTAACTGTTTTAAACATTCAACATACCATATGAAAGCACTGAATGAAGACTTATTATTGAGAATTTTTAAAATGAAGCTTTGAAGTTGTCCTGCTTCACAACGGAAACAGGTATGCGTCAATACCCATAGGGCATTATGTACACTTAAAAGAATGATACAATATTTTGAAATTTGTTCTCCAGAAAATTAAGTACAAAGATCATAAGTGAATAAAGTGTGGTGATCTCAAAGTAATATCAATGATCATTGGACAGCAAGGTGTATACACAAAGTTTACTCGTTTTTTATGTGAGTGGGATAGCAGAGACAGGGAAAATAATTAAAATAGAAAGATTGGCCACAACAAGCTTCACTGGAACTTGGAGTAAAAAATGTGCTTTAAAAATTTTCATCAAGTCAACAAAAGTTCCTCATCCACCTCTGCTTATTAAATTAGGCTTGATGAAGCAATTTGTGAAAGCCTTACCAAAAAATGATAAATTTTTCCAGTGCATTTGTAACAAATTTCCAGCCTTGTCAACTGCAAATTAAAAGAGGGTGTCTTTATGGGTCCAGACATTAGAAAATTTTGCAAAGATGGAAATTTTGAAAAAGAAACGGAAGTTGCTGAAAAAGAAGCCTGGGTTATCTTTAAAGCATAGTAACCAAGTTTCTGGGCAACAAGAAGGATCTGAGTTTAAATTATATTGTTGAGACTATGCTGCAGAAGTACCAAAATTTAGGCTGTTCCATGAGTTTGAAGGTTCATTTCCTACATTCACATTTGGACTACTTTTTTGAGAATCAGATTGCTGTTAGTGAAGAGATGGGTGAGATATTTCATCAGGACATTAAAAGAAATGGAAAAGCGTTACAAGGAAGATGGAATACTATAATAATGGCGGACTATTGCTGGATGTTGCACTGAGATGATCCCAGAAGAGTACATGCATGGAAAAGCCTGAAACATAGCATGGCTGGTCCAAAAAGACATTGACACAACAACTAAAATCATGAGTTTTTTATTTTCTATATTTCTATATTTCTATATTCTATTATATTATGTCTATTATAAGCTGCAAAATAATATATGTTATATGAAGCAAGCCTATTTCACTATGTCATTAAGTCTCATATTTGTGATACTTTTTGACATATACTACATTTGGCAAATTTCAATTTGCAAAAAATTCTGACGTGATGGAAAGAAACTAAGGTCATTTTTGGATTCAGCGCACAAACATACATAGGAATCAATCAATAAAGTTTATAAAACAGAATCATCGCAGGCTTGTGTTATCAGTGAAAATAAACTGAGGGCATCCATGTCGCTGAAAAATGCATTCTATCACAAACTTGACCACTGTAACTACCCCCAAATCTCGTATCACCCTCACTTCTACCCACTGGGTCAAGTGTTCGATAGCCACAAGAAATTATTTACACCAGTTATTTCCTGTTGCCAAGGGACCAACGACATTGAGGGAAACTATGTGCCAAGCAAAATGTGGTTTCACTACCCGTTAAGGAGTCTTACGCCAGAATGACTTATCCACTTGGCACTGATGGCAACAGGAAATAGTTTTGAGCACCTCAAAGCTCATGCTTTCCCAATAGTACTTTTTTTTAGTACTAGATGGTTTTTTCCCAATAGTACTGAGGGCACAACAACTCCATTGTCTTATGCACCCCACCATGTCAGACTGCCTTGTGGGCGCAGTTATATTGATTCCTGACCATGCTGAGGGTTGCAGTAAATTCACAGTAGAATTGCCAATCCGCTTGTAAAGTTCCCCATTCTGTTGGAAGGTATTTATTTTCATCTCATTTACCTCTTTGATCACTTGGGGCAGTTTGTCATCATTTTTCCGCTGAGCATCTTATTGTACTTCACATTGCTGAGGTCCACCATCACAGCAACAGTCGACAATCAATTATAAACAGTCAGCGTTCTGATGCTTTACTCCTGGATGTGAAGGATCTTGAAGTCATAAGCCTGCAGCTTAAGAGCCCATCGAGCCAAACAGCCTTCATGTTCTTTGAGGTTCTGCAACCAGCATAATGACGCGTGATCTGTTATGACTTTATACTTTATCCCATGCAATTAGACCCTAAATTGCTTATATGCGTAGTTTACTGCTAAGCACTCCCACTTGGTCACAGTATAATTATGCTCATGGCAGTTCAGGCTTTGACTACAGTATGATATAGGATGTTCCTCTCCCTTGTCATCTTTCTGAGAAAGTACTGCACCAACAGCGGAAAGGGATGCATCCGTCTGAATGATAAATTCCCAATCAAAGTTCAGATAGCATAACACTGGTGCGCTGGTAAATGCCATACGGAGTGTATTGAAAGTGTATTGATGACATTCCATCCATTCAAACACAGCATCCTTTTTTAACAACTCAAATAGTGGCCCCCAATATAGCTAAAATTAAGGATAAAGCACCAGTAGTAACCAACCATTCCCAAAAATACCTGTATGTCGCTTTTACTATTAGGTGTAGTCATTTTACTGTGACCTCCACTTTAGCTGGCTGTGGTTTCAGCCCTTTGTAGTCTACCATGAACCCCAGGTATTCCAGCCAATCTTTGAAGAAGTTACATTTTTGAGGCTTAATTTTAATGTTCGCCTCAGCCAGTAGGCAGAATACTGCTTCTAAATGATCAAGATGCTCCAAAAAGGTTTGAGAGAAATTGTTAATATCATCTAAGTATACAAGGACACATGTCAGTTTCAGGTCACCAAGAATAGTGCCCATGGCTCGCATAAACCTAACCGGGGCGTTGCACAGCCCTTGAGGCATCTGCGTCAGTTGAAAAAGGCCTTTGAAGATATTTACAGCACATTTTCCCTGTTCCACCATGGGTAACTCAATTTTCCAGGAACCTGATATCAAGTCCATTGCTGAAAAATAACGGGCTCCCCATAACCAATCCAAAGCATTGTTGATCCTTGGCAAAGGGTAAAGTCCTTTTTTGTAATATTGTTGAGCTTCCTGTAGTCTATTACTATGCGGTTGGTGCCTCCTTCTTTTTTACAATCAGAACGGGCAAAGCCCATGGACTCTTGAACAATTTGAGTATCCCTTGCTCCAGCAACTTGTCAACTTCATTAGTGACAACATCTTCCACTGCCCTTAATTGGCAGATTGGCCAAGATCTGATGGGGGATGATCCCTAGTGTCCATTCAATGGAACACCCCCAGCACACCTAAGTTGTGATTGTTGATAGCAAAAATCCCCTTATACTTCTGAGATAAAGCTATTTCTTGGTCTTTTTACTCTTCAGATAGTTTTATTAGATTACTCCGCGGTACCACCGTTAGTACACAAGCTGGTGCCTTGACTGGTAGACTAAATTTGTCCAACAACTTGAAATCATGAACCTGAAGGACCTCTTCTATTAGAATCAAATGTAAATAATCTACTATTTGGTGTCAGCGGATTTGCACTGATTCACTCTGGAGGTTTGCTAACAAAAAACCTTAATATTTCCATGTCCCGGAAGTATAATCCCTGGAGCCACATGCAGCTCAAACCGCGTTGATGATAGAGCCCAATGACTTCCCCATATGATCCAATAGGCACTTCTACCTCTAACTCGGTGTTCACTAAGACTTTATATCCAGAAGGAATAGATATGGGCCCTGCAGTTCGAAGAGGTATCCCTTAGTATTCATATATCTGTTGGGGAAGGGGCCAAGTCTTGTGCTTTAGTTGGTGATAGCGAACTGGCATCACTCATCACTAAATGCAAGGTTGATATGGCTCATATGCACCGGATCAATCAATACTCCGCTAGAGGTGAAGTAAATTGGAATCCGCTGTCCCAGAATGGCGAGGGTCTCTTCCATCATATTAACAACAGCCCCAAAATGGCGCAGGAAAGTGGTTCTAATTAACAAGTCATAGTTTTTGTTTGGTAGCACAATTACTGGAGCTAAAATGACAATGGACCCAAAGTGCAGAGGTAGCGCACTGTAAGCCCCTCAGAGATGGTGCTTTCTGCTCCAGCAGTTCCATACACCATTCAATGGTCCACATCAGGTTTTCACGTCAACTTCGCCCTCAACTTAGTGGAACTTATGTTGACTGGAGCACCAGTATTCATTATAGCGCGAACTCTATTTTTTTGCTACAAAAATATCACAGTACATACACTCATAAAAAAGAAGAATATCGACTTTTTTATATGTAGAAATTTATGGAATCTCTTTTTTCAAAAAGCTCATTATCCCCTCTCCAACTTGGGGATATTCTTTGACAATGGCGTCTACCAGAAGGGCGACGTTTACTCCTTTCAGAGTTGATGCGTCTGCAGCATAATCAAGCTTGTCCAAGGAATCTTGATTAAACATTTGACAGGCATACAGCTTCAGTTGTTCTGGGGATTCTTCATCTGCCTCTGCTTTGGCTTGAGCTCAAGTCACTACGTTCACTCCTCCAACTGGCTGCTGGTATAAAATTTTGTCATAGTACTGAGGGACTTCCGCAGGATATAATGCTATTGATTCTGAATTTTTTGGGTTGGAATCGCGGAGGTAGAGGGTCCCGTCTCTATGCTCCTCCATCTATTCCCTGAAAGTATTGATCTTGGTGTACATAGTTCACACGGTGGTTATGGCAGAATTTTTCCAAATGACTAGGGCGGCTCATTCATAGCAGTTGCCCTCATAAGAGCCATGTCATTGATTGTCATAAGAGGGTCCAGATCAGAACGTTTAAGCGTCATTTGGCGTAAACAGGATGAGGTTGGTAAGATGATTGTTGACATTCGGCATAGCTAGGCCTGGTCAGTAGCTGGCTTGCTAATGGTTTTCGTGACCAGCTCATTGATGATGATTGAACTGTTGAATATAATTCAGCTGAGGACGAGGTGCAGAGTTATAGTAAGGTTGAGGATTGCTAAACTTAAGCTGGAGTCAGATGAGAGTATTCTCCTGAATAAGAGGGTGCAGTAGAGGTGGTAGGCTTCCATTCCATATTCAGCTGCAGGAAGTTAGGGAATATGCGACGCAAAAACTGTACAAACTTGAGCAGAGGTACGTCGTCATCCAGAAGTGGCGAAATGACATTGTGAAGCTCTCAGTATGGCTTTACCGCAGAGGTCATGATGATGCACATGTCAGCTTCTGCTAAGTACCATGTCCCAATCAGCATGTGGGCTTCCATTGTGAATCAATCAGCAAACTCCAGGAGATTCTTGTTTTGGTGGAATATGATCGTTAAAAATTCTGCTTTCCACTGGGACATCTTTGAGGTATCCCCAAATGGGTGAAGCATGGTAACCTTCACATCCTTATAGGTGACAGAGCTATTTAGGAGGTGTAAAAATTTATTTAAGGAGTTGATTATCAGTTGTCAACCCTAGTAATCTTTTTACTGCACAAATTCAGTTTCCTTGTGACCTCGCGTTGTAAGAATATATGATCCAATAAAAGTATGGAGACTATTATCCATAGTTGAGTTAAAACTAATTTCAGGACCAATGTTTCAGCCGGTATTTCTGATTAGTAACTTGATAGTTGTACTCATAAGGATTTGTTCCCTATATTACTGTCCACTCATTCTTCATCAAGATCCTCTTATGACAGTTTTCTTTGGCCCAACACACAGTCAGCAGCAATCCCCTAGTTGTGATTCCTTTCATCTCTAGATCCCTGATCAGATCTCTACTTTTCTTCTAAGAGTCTACCAATTATTGCCTTCTGCAACAATATCAATGAGATGGAACTTCACACTGGATGCTGATAGTCTAACTATAACCAAATCTACACTAAAACTAATAATGTTCTAATGTACTAATGAATATGTGTATGGGTATATGTGTATATTTTATTATAGTGAATACTAGGGAATTTATAGGGAATTTGGCCATCTAACCCTCGGTTGACACCTCTTCAATGAAATGGCGGCCATTGCCATTGAATCACCCTTCCTCATCCAGGAAGTGATGGTCTTCCCCATCCTGGCTAGGATTCCATTGTTGGACATCCTTGAGACCTCAAACGGAAAGAGTCAGAAACGTGTCCCTAACGTTTTCCTCTCAATCCAAGCAAACCAATCATAATTGGCTAGAGACTTGATTAGGTAATTGGATTTTTTACCCATTATGGCAGGTCACTTCACCAACCAATTGATTTTCTAGTTGCAGGTGGCATCACTCGCCTTGCAACTCATCATATATTGCCAATCAGTCAGTGATGAAACCTGAACAATCCCAAAAAGTACACCTGATAGTTAATCACTATCAGATGCCCCTATTTTGTCAGCCGCTCTGCCCGATGCGAATTAGCTATTCATCCAGATCAATCCTGAGAGATATGACCAGGCGAATATCCCAAAATTCCCTGAACATAGTTCCTCCAAAATTTGGGCCAACTGATTTCCAATTCACTTTGCTTTAGTAAATTTCCCTTAGAAACCCCAGGTAATCTAGCAGGCTGGAAATATGGGCAAAAATCCCAACACATCCCCCCTCTTGCCTAGATTTCCAGCGAGAAAAAGACCAGGGCATGGGAACACCGCTTTAGACACCTGGTCAAATACTTCATTGGTTCAAGTGGAGTACACTCATCAATACTCAATGCTGCTCGGGACAACCTTTGGCATATGGAATTCCTCCTCTTCCTCCTCGCTACCACCTACTCAGAGCGTGGTCCCCATGACCTCTTGTCATGCCAGAATTATTCTATTTACCCATGATGATTTCATTCCCTGGATCCAGTTTTCCCCCCATCAGGGTATATGACCTGCTGTCATATTCAGGATTCTTGGTCTGGTGTCCTTGAATTCCTGATTCTCTACTCATCCTAGACAGGAGACTCTTGTCATCAATGTTTGCTTCGTGGCTTGATTAATAATACTTTTTCTATTTGCCCTCATTATTTTGCTCATAATCTCTTGGCTGTAAGTCATTCTTAATCCTTCCCTCGGAAAGCTTATTTCATTAATTTTATGAAATTAATTTCCCAAAATTGGAGCCTAATGGATTATAGAGTGCATAATGTCAACTTCTATATAAGTTTGACATCTCCCCTCCAGTCCTGCTCATATGTCAAGCTCAGAATCCCACTATCAGCAACTTATTAACAGTCTGTCAGATTTGGACCTCCGCCTCTTCCAGCAGATGAGTCAGGAAGCACGATGGAAAATCAATTATGGTTCTTCCAGGACTCATATGCCTAGTCTGGTGCATAAGAGGCTAGTCCTTCTATCAAATTACCAGAAATGGTAACCGATCCCTCTATAACCAGGTATGCCATTGTTTCGAACAACTCTCTGCCAACTCTTCCCTTGCTGTCAATCCCCAAGTTGGACTTTGAAACCCTACTGGATTTGGCTCCTTTCGCTGATGCTCTGAACATCATTATCAATGCTCTGGAGGTTATGCCAGTCACTTTTGATTGTTCATTCTTGGCCAGTTCAGATTTTCTCCCTGAGTTCCTCTTCTGACTTGGGACATTCTACCAACCTGCTGTGCTAGTTTCTGAGCTTTCAAATTGGGAACAGCATACATTTCAAGCTCCCCTACGCTGAACTTTGGGCCCAGGTTACCAAGGCGTTGACATTAGCGCTGAATCCCTCTGATCTAGAAAACCTTCTGGATTGGGATACTGCTGCTTATGCTCTCCGCTTTTATGGTCAAGTTCTTAAAGTTGGTTGATGAAGCTTCCAGCCTCTCCTGGCTTCCATTGGTCATTCAGTTTCAACTTCTGTGAAGCCTGTAGTCATCATTTACAAGATGCAATCCGCTCTTTACATGACTACCTCTTCTCTGGAGCTTATCATCACTATCTTCAGTTGATGGCAATAATCGGGGGCATGATTTGACAACCCCCCTTGAGTATTCCTTCTTTGCTGCTGGCTCACATGTCCAGTGTTCTTGATGAGGCCTGTCAGCAGGCACTTAAGACAAATCTTCCAGCTCCAATACTTATTGTGATTACTTGGGGTAATTCGCCAATTTCCTCTTCCTATATTGCTGTTTTCCTCCCCGCTCTGGGGTTTCGCAATTGGCTTCTTCCAACATATCAATTTCCCTTCCCCTAGTCGCATTCTCTCAGGGCTCGGCGTCCACTCAAAGAACGTGGTTTCGTTTAGGTCTTGCCCTTTGCAAGTGTCCGATCACATATTGATTTTGATAGGCTATTTCTTCCTACTGCAATCCATCCTCCCTCCCCCAGGAGGCGACATAGGCAGAATCATCCCCTGTACTGAGGATGACCAATAAAAATAAAATTTAAAAAAATATCAGCTCTTTTTCCAATATCTTTTATCAATCTTTTATTTTTATTCTTCTTTTTCATGGGACTTGACCTTGTCTCGGTTCAGAGGTCCTTCTTTTCCCCCAAACTGGATCCTGGGCACTTAAACCTACCAGTTTTCTATGGTTCAGAGGTCCTTTTTTAGACTTAACCATTTAGATTGGTTCAGAGGTCCTTTTTCAGACTTACACCTAATCATCAGGACATGGCCAACTTAATGGTTCATCTGTACTTAGGGAACTCTTTTATTTTTTTCTTCAATCCAACGCTTTAGATACTTAGCGTGGACTCAATTTACTACTCTTCCATCCAAGTGATTCTTGATGGAGTAAGCATCAGTCGCCATCTTGGCAATTACTTTGAACGGACCTGACCATAATGCATATAATTTATTTCTTCATCTGAAACCATGCATATTGCATTAGGCGACTCTTTCTCCTATTTGATATTCTTTCTAAGGCTGGTCAGTTCTTATTGTCCATCAATTTCAATCATATCCTTTTCTTCAAGGTTGTATTAAATGCTTGTGATTACATATTGATCAGGATGCTCATCAGTCAGTTCAAGTATTGCTCAGTACTCATCCCTGACATGGGTTCCACCAATGCATATAAAATCGGTGGCAACGCGGCCTTCCTCCTATATAGCAATTTAAATGACATATTACCCATCACCGTATGATGACTAATGTTGTAGGCAAACATCACCAAACTCAGGTACATTCCCCACATGGAAGTTCTCCCTGCAACTAGCTTCCTCAGCGTCACGGCCAGCGTCCCATTGACCCGTTCTACCATTCCGTTTGTCTCCATCCAGTATAGTACTGACATGACTCCCCAGATCCCCATATTTTTAGCCTAGGGATCACATGAGATAAGAAGTTGGTCCCATTATCGCTCTTTATAACTTGTGGATGTCCATGCTAGTATACTATTTGATCCAGGATGTATCTTGCAGTACTGGTAGCGTCAACTCTGGTTAAGGTTTTTGTTTCAACCCATCTTGTCAGTTGGTCGATGGCTACTATGATGTATTTAATTCCTCCTGTGCTCATCGCCAGCAGTCCCATCACGCCGATGGACACCATATGCCATGCAAATCCAGGTCAGACCATTCAGTATCCAGTTGTATTATTGTGTGGTTTATGCAGTTGGCATTCCACGCAACAAGCCAGATGATCTGCAACATCATAATTTATTGATTCCCAATAATAATACTGGAAAATATGGTTGGTTATTTTTCTCAAGCCTCCATGCCCGACAACCTTATGAGCAGCTTGAACTTTTGCTGCTCTTTCTGACAGTTTTGGAAATAATAGCAGTTTTCCATTTATCTTCTTGAATACTTATCCATCCATGATCTCTGTGCTTTCCATTGCTTTTTGAAGTGCACCTTGGATTTCTTGAGGCTCATCCTCAATTCTACCTTTGACAATTCTCTGGATTAGCTCATCCGCCTGTAGATATAAACTGGACCATTGGTAACTGCAATAAACCATCCGCATTCTGGTGAGAAGCCCCCACTCACTGGACTATCTCATAATCACAAGCCTGAAGCTTAAGTCCCATCGGGACAGTTGTCCTTCAGGTTCCCATAGATTGTTCAGCCAATGCAGCGAAGAGTGGTATGTCACCACCTTAAAGTGCATTATGTGGACATACACCCAAAACTTCTTACTGGCATAAATGACCACAAGGCATTCATGCATAATCACACTGTAATTCCTCTCAGTAGCTGAGAGTGTCCAGCTCACATATGCCACCGGATGTTCATCCTCAAGTTCATCTACTTGGCTCAGTATGGCGCCAATAGCCATCCATGAAGCATCAGTTTGAATGATAAACTCCTATTCAAAATTCAGATATTTCAGAATTGGCGAATTTATCAGATACTGGCGTAATTCATTGAAGGAGTCCTGGGCTTCTTGATTCCATATAAAACCTTTATCAGATCCTTTAATAAATGAAACAAAGGCTTGGCTATTCAGGAAAATTCCAAAATAAATCTTCAGTAGTATCTGACCATCCCAAGGAATACTTGGATGTCTCAGACACTCTTTGTCACAGCCATGCGCTCAATAGTTACTATCTTCTGGGGTTGCAGCTGCAATCCATTTGCATTAATCACAAATCCCAGGTATTCTAGCTCCTTTTTGAAGAAGTGGCACCTCCATGGCTTGATCTTCAGATTAGCCGTGGACAGTCTCTTAAAAACATCCTCCAAGTGGTGCAGGTGATCAGTATTTGTTCATCTGAACACATTGATATTGTTCAGATATACCAGGACACACAACAACTTCAGGTCACTCAATATCACGTCCATGGCCCTCTGAAACATCGCGGGTGCATTACTAAGACCCTGGGGCACCCTAGTCAGCTGGTATAACCCCGGTGCAGTGATAAGCGCACATTTTTCTTGGTCTTCTTCTGGCAAGTCGATCTGTCAGTATCCTGAGACTAGGTCCATTGTGGTGAAATACTTCGCTTCTCCTAATTGATCCAGTGCATCATCAAACCTCAGTAGGGGATATGAATCTTTCTTCATAATTTTATTCAGCCTCCGATAGTCAATCATTACCCAATTCAATCCATCTTTTTCTTCACAATCATAATTGGGCTTGCCAAGGACTTGATGATGGGACTAAAAGCCCATGCTTTACTAGTTTAATGATCTCATCTTCCACTACTGCTTCGGTGGCTTTTGATCATTGGATTGGTCTCATCCTTATCAGTAGATTTTCCTCGGCGTTGGCCTTGTGAATTACGCCTTGTGCGCATCCCAAATCGTGGTTGTCCTGAGTGTTTACTTCCCAATATCTCTTGAATAATTTGAGCGCCTCTTCCTTCTGCCCTTCTGGAAGATCTGCAAGCTGCTCTTGATCAACCAATAGGTTGATGCTTTTGGCCGCTTTGGCCTGTAATCCCATTACCTTGAGAGACCCAAACTCATGGAATCATCTCAATTCTGCTGTCAGCATATTTCCCCATCATTAACCTTGCAATTCACTTCATGTGTATCCCAATTTCCTGGTCATTTTAGGGCGAATTTTCTCCGATACTTTTCAATAAATTAAGCATCTCCTCTTGCTGGCCTTCTGAAAGATCATCGAGTTGCTCTTAATCAACCAATAGGTTGATACTGGCTACCCAGCTGATAATTTCATCTCATCAAGGTGGAATTTCCTCCATTTGGCTGTCCAGATTTCTTGTTTCTTCTTAGGTCCAAAACTCTTAGACCATAAAATCGATATATTTAATATTTTATATATTTTTTTGTAATTTTTTTGCAATGGGACTTGCAACCTACAAAAAGCTCAGAGGTCCTTCCTTTCCCTTCATCTTAACTGGGTCCTGGGTACTTAAACCTACCAGTTATCATGGTTCCAAATCTTATCCTCTTAAGATTTAACCAACCATTTGGTTCAGTGGTCCCCTTATGGGACTTGACCAAAATCTCAGGACATAACCATTTAATGGTTCAGAGGTCTGCTGGGAACATTGCAATTTATTTTTCTTAGGCTAAATACTAACAATTAGTATTGACCTTACTCCCTATATGACCTGCAGCGCTGTCTTATCATGTATAGGCCATACTTGCCAACATTGGGCAGTTCTCCTGAATTAGGCCTTTTAATCCTGACTGGAAATTCGTCCAACAGGCCCTAATTTCATCTCTTATTTGGCAACTGATGCTTCCAGATCTTTGTATCTCATCAGCCAATAGTTTCGTCCGATTGTTCAGCTCGTTTTTCCTCTGAAAAAGATTTTCAACCTTCATGGCTATCCTTAATTACACAGGTCGTTGTGGCCTCATTAGCTTTATCCAATTTCTCCGGAACTAATAAACTTTTCTCCAGCAAATTCTGACCAGTGATTGAGTGTTATTAAATCAAATGATTTCCTCCACTATCTTGGATCAATCATTTCCTATTTTGATTTCATCTCTTCATTGGTATGGCAATCCACTTCTCCGGATTGATTGCTTCTTATTTTGTCCAATGCCTCATCTAAACACTCTCTCCTCAGGACTATTTAAAGCGGATCCAATTTCAACCTGAGTTGATCCTGCTGTTTCTTAGGGCTATTTACAGCGGGCTAAATTCCAACCCAAATTGGCCCTGCTGATACTCTTCATCTCAACTAGATGTCTGGTGGAACTGGTTTCCTTGCAGCGCTAGTTTGTTCCATATCTAGGCTGCAAGTCCTATTCACTGAACTTGAGTATCTTCATTTTGCTTCACTCAGAGCTCCACTGCTGAGCTGGGTGAATGCCACTGAAGGTGATCCTCTTCACATTCCACCTTTGTTACTTCCTTCAATAACTTATTTCAAAATTGGAACATCTTCTTTGTACAACATTATAAATAGATTCTTCTACTCAACTACCCCCTGTAGTGAGCACCAACTTGTAAAAATTTACTTAAAGAGATGATTATCAGTTGTTAACTCTAGTAATCTTTTTACTGCACAGATTCGGTTTCCTTGTGCACCTCATGTTGTAAGAATATATGATCCAATAATAGTACGGAGACTATTATCCATAGTTGAGTTAGAACTATTTTCAGGCCCAACGCTTCAGCTGGTATTTCCTATTAAATACTCAATAGTCATACTTGTAGGGATTCATTCCCTATATTACTGTCCACTCAATCTTCATCGAAATCCTCTGATGACAGTTTCTACACCCCAACACACAGTTGGCAGCAATCCCCTAGTTGTGATTCCCTTCATCTCTAGATCCCCAATCGGATCTCTACTCTTCTTCTAAGAGTCTACCAATTATTGCCTTCTTCAATAATATCAAAGAGATGGAACTTCATACTGTATGCTGATAGTCTAACTATAACCAAATCTACACTAAAACTAATAATGTTCTAATGTACTAATGAATATGTTTGGGTATATGTGTATATTTTATTATAGTGAATCTATAGGGAATTTGGCCATCTAACCCTCGGTTGACACCTCTTCAATGAAATGGCGGCCATTGCCATTGAATCACCCTTCCTCATCCAGGAAGTGATGGTCTTCCCCATCCTGGCTAGGATTCTGCCGTTGGACATCCTCAAGACCTCAAAGGGAAAGAGTCAGAAACGTGTCCCTAACGTTTTCCTCTTGATCCAAGTGAACCAACCATAATTGGGTAGCGACCTGCTTAGGTAATGAGACTTTATACCCATTATGGCAGGTCACTTCACCAACCGATCAATTCACTAGTTGTAAGTGACATCACTCGCCTTACAACTCATCATATATTCCCAATCATTCAGTGATGAAACCTGATCAATCCCAATTGACACACTTGATATTTAATCACTATCAGATGCCCCTATTTTTTCAGCTGCTCCACCCAATGAGATATTAGGTATTCATATGGATTGATCCCTGATGGATATGACCAGGTGAATATCCCAAAATCCCCTGAACATAGTTCCTCCAAAATTTGGGCCAACCAATTTCCAATTCACTTCGCTTTAGGAAATTTCCCTTTGGGACACCAGGTAATCTAGCAGGGTGGGAATATGGGCAAAAATCCCAACAGGAGGTAACAAGTGACTTGATTGCCACTCCTGACAACCAAGGCGGATATCAACAATTTAGCCTTCCATCTATCAGATGCACCTTCCACTGCAAATTCAAACCGTTTAATGAAATCATGGATTTTCCTGTTTCAATCAAACAGAGGTATTTTCAATATTACCCTCCTCATCCTGTTCATGGTTTTTTTGGCCCATACTGAGGAATGGGTTGAGATTCGAAAGCAGTTAGCCAATGAGAAGCTGAACCAGCAGAAGTTGGGATGTCCGCCGCTTCAGGGGTAGCATGACCTTTTGACCTGGGCGGCACCACCATTACTTAAGGAAATTGGCACTCTGACTCATATTTGTATCAAGTACTACCATCCTGGGTGTAGTAGCTCTGACCAGCGTCATATTCTTCCTCAAATGATGCCTCTCTTGATGGTCATCCTCATCCCAGTGAGAAGACTAAGAGGCGCTGGTCAATTTTTGCTCTGTGCACGGCAGCCATTCAGTAGTATCATCAAATTGGTTGGCGAGTTCCTTGTTTTGTTGTCCCAAAATTTGCATTTGGCTAAACGTGCTATCAAGCTGATGTATGATAGCATTTCGTTCAAGAAGGAGTTCATCCTGTTTTTTGAGCACCACGTTTAAAGTAAATTTGAGTTCCACAAACCCAGCTGGTGCAGTTTTTTGTGAAGATTTCCCCTCAACACAGGCTGTGTAAGACATGGCTGGCGACTGGAGTTTTGTAGTACTTGGTGGTTGATCAATGGGCTCCCCGTAGTGAGCACCACTGCTATAAAATCAGACGGTATTATTATAGCCTGCCATATTGTTTGTACAGGTCAAACCCGCTGAGCAACAGACAGATGATGTGGGGATCTTTGGTCCTTCAGACACACTTGAAAATATATTAATAATATGAGCAATCGCCCCAATTGACTCTTTTATTTATTGTAATAGATACAGCGACCTTTTGCTGTTCTGCTCTCTCTTTACTAAAAACAACCTACCTCTCTCAATCGCCCATCTCACTTATATACAGCTGCTTCAGCCAATATCGCTCTCATAGCTTGGGCTATTCCATCTGCCGATTCTCCTCAACTTTAGCTTGTTATTCTCTAGCTTTCTATCGCCCTATTTATAGGCGATTTACTTCATATTTGTCAAGTGTTGACATCACCTTATTACCTTATCGCCTTATTTGGAGGCTTATCCAATAAACTGTTATATACCAATATCGCCTAATCTTAAGGCCCTTGAATATTCGTAACTGATAACATGTTTGGCGGATCCTTTCTCAATCCACCCTAGCTGTCCCATGATTATCGTCCAGTCAAATCACAATCACAACAGAGCATTAGTAGATTCTTTGTGTAACATAAGAAACATTTTTAGGGTTTCAATTGACAGAAATATTTGGTACAGATACATGAATTATTTTATTAAATTCACATAATGAGAACAGAACTGTTTTTAAAGAACCGGGCATTCAGTCAATGAGAAGATAGGGTGATCTTCCAGAGATAGGATCATATATTAAATAATATGTACTTGAATCTTGATTGGTGAAAATGCTACTAAATTATCTGACAGTGGATCATCAGGTAATGATCTGCCATACGCAAATAGTTGGGATGGGGGTATGGCGAATTAATAGATGCTTGGGTTTGGGCCTAAAATAGTAGCAAAAAATATGATGGCGGGTCAATGGGAACTGATCTGCCAGGGAACATCAATAATTGATATGATGGTAAAGGTGAGGTCTATAGGGTGTGAGGGGTATTAATGCCAAATTTAATATCCTATGGTTGGTAAAAACCCAAAATCCAACAGGCTTTTGAGCCCTGCTTGTCAAAGGAAAGGGTAATGTAAGCCCTAGGCACCAGTTATCAAGCTTAATAGGATCTTACATCACTTTAGAATGAAAAAAGGGTTCCAAACTTAAGACATTTCTGCTTACCAAGTTAACAGACTTAGGGCAAACCTTAGATGAGAGGTAAGTAACGGCAGCTCCTTGTAAATCTCACCGCCCCAAAGTCACCTCCTAGGACCAAGATTATTATTGTGTTTGAGACTTCTGAGCAATTAGTTCAGAGAATCAAGAAAATATGCCGCAATTTTGAAGTGTTTGTAATGCAAGTGCTATAAGAGTAAAAAACCATCTCCAAGCACAAGACGCCAAAAATCGCACTAGTGATTGAAGAAAACCTGACACCTGGGATAAACTCAGATGATATTTATTTAACAATTTTTATCTATATAACCTAAAGTTTGAAGGGAAAAAGCGCCAGAAATGGGGCAATAGTATAAACACATTCCAAGACGAACAGTAGTAATACAACTAATATACCTAAAGTTAGTTATTTGGTTTATGAAACAAACAGAAAAGTAATAGCATAAGCGTGGTCCTAAAAGCAAAAAACCCATGACCTCATTCTTCCCCTTTTTAATATAGTAACCAACAACATTCACTTAGAAGAATGTTAAGTTATTTTTGTAGTTTCCATTTTTTAAAAAAGAATTTCCATTGTGAACCCCATTTATTTATTCTCTATAAAATAAACATTATTGGGAACCAAAGTCCTAATTCATCCCCTGTTTTGTCCCTCCTTCAAAGGGCTTTTTCCCATCCTCATCAGAACAAGGGTGCTTTGTGGAATGCGGATGCCATTGGGGGTCTAGCATACTTATGAATGAATCCAGGTCTTTCCTTAGCACTTTGGGTTCCTAACAATTTTAATATCTATTTTCCTAATAATTGTTGTAGTATCATTACTAGGTTGGCCTGGATCAAACACATAGATTTTAGTAACCTTTTAAGATGCCTACATGATTCTAACTATAGTATTAAACCAAACCTGATCTTTATGAGTAAAAGGCTGGGTGTAAGGGGTTGTGTGAGTTCTCATTTTTGATAATACACAAGATATTTTACAATAAATGTACACTAGATATTAATTGCCCATAAGTTATTTTATTGATAAGTGTAACTATTATAAAGGGTAGGGGAGGAACAAAACACTCACTAACTGCAAAATTAGAAAAAGAATTACATAAAATTATTAGTACAATATGGAAGTTTTTAGTTTAACACATTCGTTGCTCAGCGTGATTCAGCTGAGTTTCTCACAAGGTACAAAGTGACTATTGACGTGGACATCCTGGCCATCCAGGAGTCCCAATGTCCGCGAGGTTCTGAGGATGCTTGGAAAACCATGCTCCTCCCTTCCCTTTCCTTCTGGTCTGAGCACTATGGGGTGCTTGTTCAGAAAAACAAATTTTGTAAATCTTTATCATCTGAATCCTTCCTCGTTGGTCAAGTCCTCATTGTCACATTTTCGTGGGCTGATGTGGCGCATGCTATCATCAACATTTATGCCCCAACCTGTGCATGAGAGCATCAGGAATTTTTCTTGTCAGCAAAATCCCTTCCGTTACCCCCTGACCCTTTCATAGTTGGCGACATGAACTGTTGGTTAAACACATCCATGGACCGCTGGCCTTCCTCATCCCACACCCACCAGGGTCACATAGAACTTCGCGTTCTAAAGGCCACTCTTGGGTTGTTTGACGCACTGCTGCGGCAAGCTCCACTGCTCAAAAACATGACGTGTCCCCACGTCCACAATGGCCAGTTAAGTTCCATGTCCCACATTGACCTTATCCTCATGCCGGTACAATTTCAATCCCATATTTCCCACTTCCATACATCAAAAATCAATTTCTCCAATCAACAGCTGGTCTTGATAACCTACCACCTACCCATCACAGTGGCTAGGGCTCCGCATTGGTTAAACTCCGCATACCTGAACTTGTGTCGCCAGGATTTTCCACATGGGTGGAATCTGTGACTTTATTAAAAGAGTTTATCACACCATTTTGTGCAGACCCAATTTCCGCATGGTCAGCCTTCAAAGTGGATACCATCTGCCACGCTTGCCACCTCTCTCCCAACGCTCATGAGCTACATCAGCCATCATCTCACGCGCTCTGGAAGAGTTGGCACACCTGGAGTCCAACATTCCAGCCACAGGCTACAGCCCTGATTGGGGCTAGAAGTGTGCAGAAGCAGCCGCCCACCTCAACGCGCTTGAAAGGCAACACAAACATCGGGTTTGTGTTCAGTAATGGGCCAAACACATTACAGAGGGCAGCATGTGCTCCGCTTATTTTTTTAAAAAATTCTTCACACCGCGCCAGATTGTGGCCTGCACACAGGTGTGGAGGTCAGATGATTCTGTCGCAGATACGCCAGCCAAAGTGGCAATCAATATACAAAAGTATTACTCTTAGTTGTACTAATCAAATCCAATTCCGCTGGCTGAAATGGCGAAATTTCTCAATAGCACTCACATCCGCACCATTTCCTGATACCTGGGCTTAATGATTCTGATTACTCCAGATATACTCTGGTCCGCCATCTGCAGTGTACCAAATCAGAAAAACCCCAGCCCTGATGGCATTCCATATGAGTTCTATAAGAAGTAATTTAAATATCCATCCCCACTGCTGCTTGCCTTCCTTAACCAGAGCCTTCTGGATACGCGCCTTCTACCAGGAGGGCAAGAGGCCTTCACCATTACTCTCTTTAAGACAGGGGATAAACTAGACCTAGCCAACTGGCGCCTCATTTCTCTAACTAACATGGACACCAAACTTTTAACTAAAATCATGGCTAAGCATCTAGGGATTGTAACCTCTGCCACCATCTCCCCAGAACAATTCAGTTTCATACCCAGAAGGTCAATTTGGGACAATGTGCACTCTGTGGCTAACGCATGCCAGTCCACAGCCTCTGGGGCACTAGTATTCTTGACCAAGAGAAGGCCTATGATTTAGTAAACTGGGAATACCTCAGGGCCTGCCTCCACCAATTCCGCTTACCCCCTCGCTTTTCAGCTGTGTGATGATGCTTATATAATCTGAAACAATGGCAGTGCGTGGCCCTGGCTTCCTCACGGAAGTAGTCCGCCCTCAAAGGGGCTTACGCCAAGGGGACCCCCTTAGCCCACTCTTATATAACTTCAGCCTTGACCCACTACTTCGAAATCTGAATGCCCGCCTCACTGGAATCCATGTACCAAGCCAAGCCCCAGTCAAGATGATGGCGTTTGCTGATGATTGTGTGGTCAATGTGTCTAATAATTTAAGATGCACGCGCGCTTAAAGCTCTAATCCAGGTTTATTCCTGGGTAAGTAATGCTGCACTGAACACCTCCAAAACCGAAATCATCCTCCTTGGTTGGTATCAAACCTTCTGGGCCCCAGCGACCTATGTCCAGCCCGACCCATCTGCTCGCACATGTGCTCGCCTTCCATGCCCACCCCACACCGCCCCACTTGTGCTCCCCTTCATGCCACGCCCTACCATTGGGCCTCCGCCATCTGGGCGTGTGGGTGGAGGCAGGCGGGTATGCCTCAGCAGTAATGGAAATTCATATTTTAGACAACGTGATGAAGTGCATCGCCTCCCTCAGAGCCCACCTTACTTCCCTTACAAGCAGGGTTGTTTTAGCCAACTCTATGCTCCTCTCCAAAGTCTGGTTTGGAGCCCACGCCATCGCCTTCTCCCCAGATTTTTTCAAATCTATGTATGCCCTTCCGCAAGGGTGGCTTTGGTCAGGCCGCCCACCGCCAGTGTGGCTTGAGGTCATGTTTGGCCCTCATCGTTGTGGTGGCATGGGCCTGCTCGACTTTAAAGCCCATGCTGCCAAGATCCTGGGCACCTGGATTGCGGCCATCACTGCCCCTACGCTCCCCTCCCAACACTGGTCCCGCGCGGCCTGCTCCAACTTCTCCCGCGCCCTGGGCCTTACCAATTTGTCGCACCCTCACTCCTTGATGAAATATCTGGCTTCCCACCCATCAGCCACAGGTCTCATGGTACTAAGCCCCACTTTAAACGAATCCTTCTCTCCATGTGGAGCGCTGAGTGGAGAATCCATATTTGTGGGCACACAGCCCAGAGAGGCTGCCCCTCTCCTCGGTTCACACAGGAGGTACAGGGGCTACCCATTCAAGATGGCTTAATCCCCACACGTCCTCATGTCCTATCCAGGATGGACTACCTGGACATGATGGACATCCCTTAATCCCTTGAGACCCAGAAGACTATAGGGAATACGCACACCACCCTCTGTTGCTGCCTCATATCTGTTCCCATGTGTGGCGCTGCCTGAGGCGGGTGTACCAAATGACTGAGCGCTCTAATGCTTTACACTCATCCTGCATCATGTGTGGCCAGTATGGAACGCTGTTCCACTGCCTGGAGAAGTGCCCTACCTCTGAAGCAATATGGCGCGAAGTTCAACGTCTGCTTGGCCAGGATCAGGCACATCCCTTCAGTCTGTCAAGGGATATGTTTGCTATATCCATGGTATCCCCTCTTTCACCCTCCCTCAATGCTCTGGTGGTCACAATCGCCATGTGGACTATCCACACGATTGTCTTGGATGCCATCGCAGGCTCCACCCCCACCCTCCCAGAAGCTGTCCACAGATTCTGGTCTCATTTGATGGACCACTTTCAAGCGTGGATGTTTGGGTACCTCCCACCACATCGCCATCAGTTGCTCTCCTCCTGTTCCCGGTATGGTTCATCAACTTGGACCCCTTCCTCCACACATGTTCAATTGTGGTTACAGCCCCTTTACACGTTCCCCCTCCTCCCCATAGTGGCGTTCCCGCTGGCAACAGGAGATAGCATTGCTTCTCTGGGGGCGCCTTCGCTGTTACTGAGTTTCAATTTTCTTTTGTGTTTATTTTTGATACTGTCCATCCCCTGGTCAGCCTTCCCCGCATAAAATTAAAATTAAAGTGACTATTGACATATTGTCAAATGCAGTAAGTGAGAAAAAATATTGGAAAAATATAACATATCGTACAATTGTCTAACCTCAACACAAATGTGGTCAAACTATTTTAATAATCACTATAATACACTGTAATATATATAAGTTTATCATAAATTTAAATTAATAAAAAGTATAGTATAATGTGAACTTTTAATTTTTTATATTTTGCATTGAAATCTAGATATAGCTATAAATACCTCTACCTACGCAGCTAGGAACTTTGTTTTGCACGCCTTTTTCTTGTGTACACCTTCTGAGCTCATATGGTGGTTTTGGTGGTTATTTATTAATTTAATTTCATTTAAGATTTCATATTTGAAATAGCTACTAGCGATGCTAAATCTTCAATTGTTAGCTAACACATTCGTCACCCTGTCACCCAAATTTGGGTCCCCCACGGAAGCATACCCATCACCCATATTTGGGTGTCATGGCAACAAATGTGTTATATGTTATACTGGATTCCTATACTTACAGATAAAATAGTTGCAAAAATTAAATTAGTATGAGAACTGGTGGATCCTTCCAGCTGGTGGAAGTTTGAGTATAACTGAAGGGCATGTGCCATGGTTTAAGATTAATGATAAATTAATGTATTATATTTTCAAACTTTCATTTGCTAGAATTTAGTGATAATTGGCCAGGATAATATAGCAAGTGTATCCTAACATGAAAATGATTGATAAGCATCATAGGCTAATTTTAGTGCACGATAAATTTATGTTTGAGCGTCTACTTTTGATATTTGAGCTATTGCTCATCTGTGATGCAGTGTTTACTTTTAAAAAAATTTCACCATAGAATTATAATGATTAGCTTACTTTCTCTATGTTGGCTTCAAGATCCTTTGTTATCATGCTCCATAGTTAGGGTTATTAAAAACGCAATCATATACCAGCCAATATGAATTTGGCATAATACTTCATCTTACCAGCAATTGTATTTTGGCATTTGAAATTTTCCATATGTATGAAAAGTTTCTTAATTACCTAAAGACGTCTAGATAAGTCCAGGTAATAAAGATATCAGGATTAAAATTTCAGCTCTTTAAGCAATGTAGTTGGTATGGCTTAGATTACTAAAAAAGCAGCTAATTATTCCACAAACAAGATAATAAAGATATCTAAGGAAATCCACCTGACCTTCTATAACTGAAGGTATCTATAAAAACTACCACGTGAATCTAATATCTCAAACTATCTGTATAAACAAAATCGAGTATACATAGAGATTATGAGTGGTATGCGTTGATCACCGCCTAATACATAAGATATGAGGGGTAGACTGTTAAAAGGCAGTGCTAAGGAAACTTAATAAGCCAGACGATTTAATGATTAGGCCCTTAGGAGTATCTATGACAGTTATAGTATCCACAATGGCATGCACGAGTCTGATTCCAGGTTGTAGTTGCTAATTAGTTTGAGTAAAACAATTAACTCTTTTCTCAAAATGACAACTTCAACACATATGTTGCTGTTCTCTAAACTTATTTTATCAAGGTAGTATATATAATATAGGCCTACGCCTAATATCATCAATCATAATTCTTAGCCTTAAATCATAAGCAAACAATAAAGTACTAATAAAAAATGAATTTTAAGCTATATACGCTAAGATATCTATATCTCTTATTTAGGTATAAGTGTTCATATAGTAATTATTTGCCTAGTTTCGTCATGTTGTTTTACCATCCTAAAGTAATGCATGTACTGCAGTTAATTTTTCATGATATCTATTTTATTTGAGGGAGGATACCCCAGTGGTAGAGTATAGACCCTCTACCACTGCCTCCCAAGTTCGATCCTGGTAATGGACTTTGGGCAGGGGACGATTTTGACTGTGTTGGTTTTGCGCGCCAATGCCCCAAACCGAGATAGCAAATAGCAAAGGCAGTCCATGGAGTTCCTGGCCTATCATACGCTGCGCATGGAGGTTTTCCAGGTTTTATCCTCCTTTACCATTTTCTTCACTTCCCTAATTGGTGTGGTATTGTCCCCAGGTTGGCCCACCTCAAAATAAAATTATTTTATTTGCCTACTCCAGATATTTTTTATTTTTGCCATATCATGTCTCTCAAATATCATATTATAGGGTAACTTCATAAGAATTCCTGTCCCCTAAAATCAAAAGTATCTATTAGTAATCTATTTGTTTTATAAATGTGTTATTAGTCTTAAACTGTCTAATAATGTATGTCTTGTATATTAAACCATTGCTCTAAGCTCTGAGATAAAAGAAACATAGTCTTTAAATAACAAATCTTTAAAAACTAATGGTATAAGGTTTTAAAGGTATAGACAGTTTTTATGGTCTATGACTATGAGTTTTGGCATCTCCTAATATGACAAATGGTTCTGATGCCTTTAATCATTTTCACATTATATATTCTTATCTAACTTAGATCAAGACATAGAACTTAAATCTAAATTTAAATTTATTTGGGGAAGGCTGACCATAAGATGGACACTTCTGATATGTAATAATAACCAAACACTAATATACATGAGAGGCACCCCAAAGGAGCTGAAGCAGCCTCCTGTCGCCAGCGGGAATGCCAATTGAAGGAAGAGGGGTATTTTGAGTAGAGGCTTGTGCCACTATTGAGCACGTATGAAGGAAAGGGTCTGAGGTGATGAACCATACCAGGAACCAGGATGAGACTTACTTCGTTGATGGGATGGTAAATATCCAAACAATCATGATTGAAAGTGGTCCATAAGGTGCAAATGGAATTGTTGCACAGCTTTCTGGAGGGTGGTAGTAGATCCTGAAATGGCGTCAAGGAAAACCGTGTGGATAGTCCACATAGCGATTGCCACCACTAAGGCTTGGAGGGAAGGACATATAGGGGAGTTTAAGGACAAGGCGAAGATGTTTTTAGATAGGCTGAAGTCTGTTTTTACTCCTGGCAAAAGAGATGCTGAACCTCACGCCAGATCGCTTGTGAAGGCGGGCACTCTTCAAGATGGTGGAACAAAATATCATATTGGCCACACACACATAAGGAGTGGGATGCGTTGGATCTCTCACAGTATGGGATACCTGTTTCAGGCAGCGCCACACATGGGAATGAACCTGTGGCTTTAAAAGAGGGTGGTGGGTGTAACCCCAGATTTCTTTCTGGGTTTCAAGGGAGTATGAGATGTCCAACATGTCCAGATATTCCACTCTGGCCATGGTAGGGGACCACCTGGGTATCAAATTGTTCAGAACGGCTTGTCCTTGAACTTCCTGTTTAAATTGGGGAGTAGGGCGACACCTCTGAGAGAGATATGCCCACTGATACTGATCCTCCAGTCTGCGCTCCTCATATTAAGGAGGATCCTTAAAATGGGTGAGGGTTCCATGTGGGCCTGAAGAAGATAGGTGGAATGCCATATATGTAGGAAGAGAGAAGGGTAGGTGGGGTTGCGGGGGCCAAGGGCGTGGTGCAAAGTTGGATCATGCTGCGCATGACCAGTGTTGGGTTGGGAGTGAGGGGTTGGTTACTGAAGCAATCCATGTACCCAGAATCATGGATGTCTGGTCCACGAAGTTAAGCAGGCCCATTCCCCCGCTTTGACGTAGACAATAGAGGACTTCCAGTTGCACTGGGGAAGATCGACCTATCCAAAGCCACCTTTGTAAGAGGGCATATAATAAAGAAAAGAAAGATGGGGAAAAGGCGATAGCATGGGACACAAACCATACTTTTTCCAGAATCATAGTGCCGGCAAGCACTACTCTAACTGTTAAGCTGGTTTGTTGATCCCTTAATGATGCAATATGCTTTGGTACATTAGATATATGTGGTGTTCCATTATGAATTGGCGTATCCACCTTCCTCCATCCATACTCCCAGGTGGCGCACTAGGCCCTCAGTGGGGCTGGTCACAAAAGGTAGCATGGATGAGTGTTTTGGGGTGGTCGCCTGGGTAATCTGATAAGAGACTGAACTACTGGGTCCCTCTGATTGAGGGGCGCCTGGGATCAGTAGTTTGGTATCTACCAAGGAGAATGATTTTGGCTTTGGATGCGTTGAGGGTTGCATTACTATCCCTGTAGTATCCCCAGCTTTTAAAGTCTAATGTGCATGCATCCTGGTTGCTTGACACCCCCACCACGCAATCATCCACAAATACAAACATCTTAACTGGTGCTTAGCCTTGCACATGTACACCAGTAAGGCGTGCATTTAGACTAGGGAGAAGTGGGTCAAAATTGAAGTTGTATAAAAGTGGGCTCAGAGGATCCCCTTGGCGAAGTCCCCTCTGAGGGCAAACCACATTGGTTAGGGTACCTGGTCCTCATACTGCCATTGTGGCTGATTCATTGAGCATCATAGCCCAACTGATGAACTGTGGAGGGAGGTGAAGCTTGAAGGCCTAAGGTAGTCCCAGTTGACCCTGTCATACGCTTTTTGTTGGCTAAAAACACAAGCGCCCTAGTAGCTGTGTATTGGAATACAATAGCCACAGTGTGTATATTGTCCCAAATTGACCTTTTGTGAATAAAGCCGAAATGCTATAGGGATATTACCTCAGAGGCAATGAACTCTAAGCGGTTAGCCATTATTTTAGTTAATATTTTAGTATCAGTGTTAATAAGTGAGATGGGGCGCCAGTTTGCCAAATCTAGCTTATCCTCCTTCTTGAACAACGTTACCATATAAGCATCTTGTCCCCTTGGGAGGAGACATGTCTCTAAGAGATATTTGTTCATCGAGGCTATCATTAGGGGGATAAAGAATTTAAATATTTCTTGTAAAACTTGTAGGAAAACCCATCTAGACCTGGGCTCTTGCTGTGTGGTGCACTGAGAACGTCATACCAGAGTTCGTCTCAAGTTATAAATTTATAAGCTCCAGATATTGGGAAATGGTGCAAATTTGTGCACCAGCATTAAATTCATCTATTTTGTTTTGATTGAATGGGGCAGCACTTTATAACTAAGAGTAATATTTCCAAAGTTTGGTTGATACTTCAGCTGGTGTTTCTGAAATAGTTTTGTCTGAACGCCTTAACTGTGTGCAGGCCAAGTTCTGGCACAGGGCGGAAAATTAGTGGAAAAAATACGTGGTGTATTTTTCGCCCACAGTAATATTCTTTGCTTTAAACTGGACACAAACGCAATGTTTGTGTTTTCTGATCAGCGCGTTAAGAGGAGCTGATACTTTAACCCATTTACAACCTCAAGCAGGGCTGACCCTATTCTGGGTATACTATTCTCCTTTTGGTCCACCTCTGCCAAGGCACATTTAATGAGTGCTGAGGCAGCCCGAGAGCACCACATTAAATGTGGCAAGCTTGGGAAATTGCGGCTGCTTTGAATGTTGACCAGGTTGACATGGGATTCACACAGAAAGGAGTTGTGAACTCCTGTGTTGATGTGGTGTTGTACATTCAACTTGAGAATGTGGGTATGTAAGATTGTCTGGGCGAAGTTTACTCCAGTTAGGTGAGTGTGGCATTAGACACAACTAAGTAAATGACACTGAGACCGTCCAGTGGTCCAAGAGATCTATTTTTGTCATTTCAAAGTGTTAGATCTGGGAGCAAAAAGCCAGTGGGGCAAGAAAGAAATCTATATGGGACTTAGACACCAGCTGATTGTTGTGTACATGAGGACGTGAAATGTTTGGTAGTAATGGTGCTTTCTTGGGGATGGTATCAAAGAGGCTTTTGATGGCAAGCATCACCCAAAAATCAATATATCCCTGTTGTGGTTTTGATATGACCGGTTGATAAGCCCTAATTCGTTATGGCAGAATGATAGAATCTGCCAAGTTTAATATGATTAATGATTATCTGAGTGCCTCGAGATAAGGCGATATTGGGTTAGTGGGAAATCGCCTCAAATTAGGAGATTGTGAAATTAACAAATGAAGAATTGCCAGAAACAATGCAATATGGCGAATTGAATTACTTAACCATGGAAGCGGTAGCTTTCAAAATCACTACAATATAGACAAGACGAGATGATTAAGGAAGGGAGGTTGTTAAGTAGTTAAGAAGAGCAAAACAGCGAAGAGCCGCTGTGTTTAATATATGAAATAAAGAGTATAGTGGGAGCAAGAGCTGCATATTATTTAAAATTTATTGCGGGGAAGGCCGACCATGGGACGGACACTTCTGAATATGACTCAGATGAGACAAAACTTAGTACCAGGGGAGGCACCCCAGAGAAGCGATGCTATCTCTTGTTGCCAGCGGGAACGCCACTTATGGGAAGGGGGAGGGAACGTGTGTAGGGGATGTAGCAACTATTGAGCACGTGTGGAGGAAAGGGTCTGATTTGATGAACCAGACTAAGAACCAGGAGGAGACCAGCTGTCAGCAACGCGGTGGGAGATATCCAAACATCCACGCTTGAAAGTGATCCACCAAATGAGACCGGAATCTGTGGACAGCTTCAGGGAGGGTGGGGATGGATCCAGCGATGGCATCCAAGACAATCGTGTGGATAGTCCACATGGCGATTGCAACCACCAGAGCACGGAGGGAGGGTGGGAGGGGGAGGCCATTGATGAATCAAACATATCTCCTGACAGACTGAAAAGATGTGTTTGATCCTGGCCTAGCAGACGTTGGACTTCGCGCCATATTACTTTAGAGGTGGGGCACTTCTCCAGGCGGTGAAACAGCGTTCCATACTGGCCACACATGACACAGGATGAGTGTAAAGCATTAGAGCGCTCAGCTGTACGATACACCCGCCTCAGGCAGCGCCACACATGGGAGCGGACTTGAGGCTGCAACAGAGGATGGTGTGCGTATTTCCAGATAGTCTTTTGGTTCTCAGTGGAATAAGGGATGTCCATCATGTCCAGGTAGTCCACCCTGGATAGGACTTGGGGTCGAATGGGGATCACGCCATCATGGATGGGTAACCCCTGTACCTCTTGTGTGAACTGAGGAGAGGGTGGCCTCTTCACGTTGTATGTCCACTAATACGAATTCTCCACTCTGCGCTTCGCATGGAGAGTAGGATTCGTTTGTAGTGGGTTTTGGTCCCGTGAGGACCTGTGGCCAATGTGTGTGATGCGAGGTATTTCATCAGGGAGTGAGGGTTCGATGGGTTGTTGAGACCCAAGGCTCAGGAGAAGTTGGAGCGGGCCGCGCGGGACCAGTGTTGGGAGGGGAGTGTAGGAGCAGTGACGGCCGCAATCCAGGTGCCCAGGATCTTGGCGGCATGGGCTTTGAAGTCAAGTAGGCCCATGCCACCATGATGATGAGGGCCAAACATGACCTCTAGCCGTACTGGTGGAGGGCGGCCTGACCAAAGCCAACCTTGTAGCAAAGCATACAGGGATTTGAAGAAGCTTGGGGAGAAGGGGATGGCGTGGGCTCCGAACCAGACTTTGGATAGGAGCATAGAGTTGGCAAGAACAACCCTGCCAGTGAGGGTAGTAGGGTGGGCTCTGAGAGAGGCGATTCGCTTCGTCACGTTGTCCAGTATATGGCACTCCATTACTGCTGACGTGTATCCACCTGCCTCCATCCACACGCCCAGATGGAGTACCGGTCCTATGGTAGGTCGTGGCACAAAGGGGAGCACCAGTGGAGCAGTGTGATTTGAGTTAGTAAGGCGTGGACGTGGGCGAGCAGATGGGCTGGGTTGGGAACAACTTGCTGGGGCCCAGCAGTTCTGAAACTGTCCAAGGAGGATGATTTTGGTTTTGGAGGCGTTCAGTGCCGCGTTTCTTACCTGGGTATATTCCTGGATGAGGGCTTCAAGCGCGCATGCATCTTAATTATTAGACACCTCAACCACACAATCTTCTTCGAATGCCATTATCTTGACTGGGGCTTGGCCTGGCACATGGACCCCAGTGAGTTGGGCATTCACATTTCGCAGTAGTGGGTCAAGGCTGAAGTTGTATAAGAGTGGGCTAAGGGGTCCCCTTGTCGCAAGCCCCTTTGAGGGTGGACTACTTCCGTGAGGAAGCCAGGGCCACATACTGCCATTGTTGCAGATTCCGTGAGCAGCATCACCCAGTTGATGAAGCAAGGGGGTAGGCGGAATTGATGGAGGCAGGCCCTGAGGTATTCTCAGTTTACTCTATCATAGGCCTTCTGTTGGTCCAAGAATACAAGTGCCCCAGAGGCTGTGGACTGACATGCATTAGCCACAGAGTGTACGTTATCCCAAATCGACCTTCTGGGTATGAAACTGAATTGTTCCAGGGAGATGGTGGCAGATGCTACAGTCCCAAAATGGTTAGCCATGATTTTTGTTAAAATTTTAGTGTCTGTGTTTGTTAAAGAAATGTGGCGCCAGTTGGCTAAGTCTAGCTTATCCCCTTTCTTGAAGAGTGTGATGGTAAAGGCCTCATGTCCTCCTGGTAGGAGGCGTGTTTCCAACAGGCTTTGGTTAAGTGAGGTGAGCAGCAATGGGGATATATATTTGATATACTTCTTATTTAATTCATATGGAATGCCATCTGGGCCTGGGCATTTTCAGTTTGGTGCACTGCAAATGGCTGTCCATAATTTGGTCAGAGTAATCAAATTCATTATTTCTGGGTATCAGGAAATGGTGCGGATGTGGGTTCAGTTGAGAAATTCCGCCACTTCAGCCAGCTAAATTGGATCAGATTGGTACAACTCAGAGTAATACTTTTGTGTTTCAATTGCCACTTCAGCTGGCATATCCGCAATGGAATCATCCGATCTTTGCACCTGTGTGCAGGCCACACTCTGGCGTGGTGCGAAATTTTTTTTAAAGAAATATGCAGTGCACTTGTCGCCTTTTGTGATGCGTGTGGCCCTGTACTGAACACAAACCCAATGTTTGTGTTGCCTTTCAAGTGCGTTGAGGTGGGCGGCTACCTCCACCCACTTCTGGCCTCATGCAGAGCTGTATCCTGTAGCTGGGGTGTTGGACTCTGGTGTTCCAACTCTGCCAGTGTGCGCAATATAACCGCCAATGTGGCTTGTGAGCATCTGGATGAGAGATGGTGATAGTGGTGGATGGTGTCTTCTTTGAAAGTTGCCCATGTGGAAATGGGGTCCGTGCAAAATGGTGCAACAAACGATTTTGCCAAAGTTGCCTCTTCCACCCATGTGGAAAATCCTGGTGACGCGAGCTCTGGGGGGCAGATTTTGCACCAATGTGGGGCCTTTGCAACTATGACGGGTAAGTGGTATGTTATTGAGACCAGTTGGTGGTCGGAGAATTCAATTTTTGTTGTTTTTAGGTGGGAGATGTGGGGTTGGAATTTCGCCAGCGCTAGAATAAGGTCAATGCGGGTCATGGACCTTAGTTGGCCGTTGTAGACATGGGGACGCATCATGTTTTTGAGCAGCGGGGCATGTTGCGGCAGTGCATCCATTAACCCAAGGGTGGCTTTTAGAACGCGTAGTTCTACGTGACCCTGTGGGGCGTGGGGTGAGGGTGGCCACCAGTCCGTTGATGAGGTTAGCCAACAGTTCATGTCACCAATTAGGAAAGAATTGGGGGGGGTAGTGGGAGGGATTTGATTGATGAGAAAAATTCCCGACACTCATGTGCACCATTTAAGGCGTAAATGTTGACAATTGTGTGTGCAACATCGGCCCATGAGAAGGTGACAACGAGCACTCAGCCATTTAGGAATGTTTCTGAAGATGTAAATTTGAAAAAATTGTTTTTCCGAATTAGCACCCCACAGTGCTTTGACCAAAAGGATAGGGATGGTAGGAGCATTGTTTTCCAAGCTTCCTTGGATCCTCGTGGACAGTGGGACTCCTGGATGGCCAGGATATCCACGGGTAAATTGTCTTGTAAAAAACTCAGTTTCCTAGCCCAGGATGGGGAGGCCTTGAGTCCAGCGATATTCAGCATCCCTAGAGTGAAGGTTTCCCCCATTGCACCTTAGGTGCGAGGGGTGGGCCCCGGGCCCACCAGCCTCTTCCAGGTCCCCACGGGCTTTCACAGCAGCGTGGGTATTAGCAGCAATGCTATTGGGGTTTTTGTTAATTTTTGCAGAAAGAGTCGCATTGGCTTTGGCCTTCACTTTTTGTTTTCCCGGCGTCGGACGAATTTTTTGCGGTGTGGATAAGTTTGGTGCACCATCAAGTGGGGCTTAGAAAATTTTATCAGTTGGGATAGGTCCCAAGTCAGTTTCAACTGGGGCTTGGGTGCAGTGATTGGGTGAGATCAAATCTCCCATCAGATCCTCGGATTGAGTGGCCCATTCAGCATGGGCCTCCCAATCTGATTGGGTGATGGATTCCCAAGTTGCTTCCACCGCGAAGGTCTCCATGTCCTCCTGGCGTTGTGAGTGTGGGATGGTGGTGGTGGCCTTGGCCACTTCCTTGGCCGCGGTCCTATGGGCCTGCTTGGCCTTCTTCCGCTCCTGCAGGGAGATGGGCTTTACCAATAGGTAGCAGCCTTGTGCTCCCCACGGGAAAGCCTCCTTGGTGCTAGCGGTTGGTTTGTAGTGCGCCTCTCCACTGGCCATGGCCACTGAGGGGTGCTCTTGGAATATGACGCCCTCTTTGATGGGGCATGCATGCGCCTTATGGCCAAACGCATCACAGTGGGTGCAAATGGGGGCGCGCTGTCCACAGTTACCCGGAATGGGTGGGTGGTGTGCCCTGCAATGTTAATAAAGTGGAGTGTGGGATCTGGGTTAGGTCCTTTGCGATCTCCTCAGTTGGGGTCAGAACTGCGATGGCTTTGCCGGTGCACAGGTGTGGCATCAGCATGAAGCGTTGCATTTCAAAAGATTGTATTTCTCCATATATGGCGAGACCATCTTTCAGGTGTTGCTCCAAAATATCACATTTTACCGTAGTAGGCAAAAAGTCAAACGTGAGGAAAATTTGGTTTGATTTTGTCCATCTGGTGTATTTAGTTTCGACGACCTGTTGCCCTTTGGGGAGGTCAACCGCTATGCGCACCGCTGCAGCCTCTTCTGCTGCTATTTTGCTTTCAAAACCTAGGTCCAGCCAACCGTGTGACATGGAGTGAGGTGCAATGTACACCGCGGTCAGGAAAATTTTGTGTACATCTTCACAAAATTTTTCCCATAGGGCCATTTTTTGGATGTCCAGATACACATGGACTCCAAATTCCACCGACAAAAGTGGCTGGGAATGTGGCGTGTTGATGTACTGGTTGCATCGTGCTTGCCACGCAAGTATTTTCAGGGAAATTGTGACCGCCAGTTTTTTTAGATCTTTTTCTATTCCGCCAGATTCTCCGGGGCGTTTTCGAACATTAGAGGCCGCGGGCCTTCTGCCTGCTCCTCTTGCCTTGCTTGCCCAACTGCTCCCAGACATGAGCGCAGACTAATCCCCTCTATTAGATTATCAAACTAGATTTAGTCTTGAATTGAATGGGTTGCAAAAGTGTTTGCAACGAGAAAGAAAAGTATCAAGAGCTGCATATTATTAAATTAGTTTATTCTGTTGTTTCAAAGGGCATTGATCATCATATTGTTGATCCTATTACTCAGTGGGCCAAACCCTGTGCAAAATCCCTTATGGCGTATATTACAATTCTGAAAATTTTATAACAGTCCGTCTGGTGGAGTAGGTGTGGGTGGCCTGTGGTTGGTGGTTAGGTTGTCCCAACAGTTGAGGTCACCAACTACAAAGTATTATATGGGAGGGGGAAGGAGGCCATGGCTTAGATGAAATTTCCTTAAACTCGTGTCAGAAAATTGACCTTGGGCTTTGCTAGTTGGCAGGCTAACCAGTATGAAGACTGGTCAGCCCTTGCCGTTTTACCTTAGGAGTTGGAGCTAGCAGCGCCGGCTAACACCTTGGCGTGTCACCCACGCCAATTTGGGGATCCCCTTTAACCTAAACTCCAACCAACGAAAAATAATAAACTTATAACAAAAGGTAGAATAGGCAAAGAGATATTTATTGAGAAGGAAGCGCCAGGTATTTATACTATTTACAAAAGGGCTACTGCGCCCATCGCTGACCTATCAGCTCTTCTGCTGGTTCTTCCAGCCAACCACTTCTCTTCTTCTTCTTATTCTACTTCTTGCTATTCTACTTTATCTCTTTCCTGGCGTCAACCCTCTCACTCCGTCCTTCCTGATGTCTGAATTAGTTTTAGATTCATCCTTGGTCTTAAGTCACCGGTGAACCATATAAATAATTAATCCAAATAAACGTCAAATTTTTATTTAACCTTTGAGTTGATATAATTGCACCAGAAACCACTTCAGTTGCTCACTTTGATTTGGAATATCTCAGCATCTCACTGACATCTATTCTCCTCTTATCTTAATATAAAAAGAGTTACCAGAAACAACCTCAGCCACCTTAAACTCATAATTGTTGGATCTGCCAACATTGGATAATCAGGCAGCGAACATCTGAAGCTAATACATTGGCTTTCCACTGGAAGTCCCACAATGGACCTTGAATGGTCATTGGCGTCAACCACTGATTCTGCTGACTGATTGGATCATCCTCAGCTATCAGTTGCTGGTGATCCTTCTACTAATTTGGGGCAACTGATTGGCCCCACTCGAACCTAAATACCAAACTCATTGGAATACTAATTTCAGCTCAACCCATATTGGGGAGCAACTAACCAGCAATCACATTAAAGCACACAAAATTCAGTCAATAAACCTTTCCGCTGGGATTGGCCATATCATTCCAAATAACGTTTAATCATTGAAGTATTTCATCTGGTTAAAATTCTGAAAACATGTGCACAGGTTAGCCATAGATGTTAATTATTGTGTGCACTTTGGCATCCCAAGAAAAGGGCATGAAAAGCACTTGTCCATCAAAATGTGTTGTTTTTTCTAAAAATTTAAAATTGTGGTTTGCCCAAATCAGCACCCCACAGTGCAGCAACCAAAAGGATTGGGAGGGCTGAGCATGGTTGCCCATGTGTCCTCAGCATCTTTCTGACAGTGGGTTTCCTGGATTGCCAGGATGTTCACAGGTAAATTATTTCTTAGGATGCTCAGTTTTTTAGCCTGGGACGTAGAGGCCTTAAGTCTGGAGATGTTCAGCGTCCTATTGTAAAGATACCCCCATCACTCCTTAGGAGTATGGGAGGGCCCCTCAGGACCTGCCGCCCTTTCTGTCATGCAAGCTCAGCCAGTTTTTTTGTTGGCAAGTGTTTGAAGCTGGCATATTTTTAAGTGTATAGGTATTATCTTTAAGAGACTCCTTAGGCGTGGATTTCTTGATTTGTTGTTTTTTTGCTCTTTGCAGTTTTATGAGTTACTGTGGATTTGTGGTGCACCATCAAGTATGTCCACCAAGACTTAACCAAAAAATTTGCATAAAAACTGGTTGAGAAAATCCGCTTGCACTGTGATGCATGAATCCAGTGGGTGTGTATCATGCACATATTGCAGGTTTGAGGGCTGGATCCCCCCATCTGATTGGATGGGATTATGGAATTCTACTGAAGTAAAAAACTCAGTCTGGTTGGCTTAAATCTGGGCAGGTGTTAAAATATTGGGCTTTGTGGCTCACTTCTAGCCCTGAATTTTAACTGCACAGATTCATGGATCCTGGCGTTGATTATTTGAATGAGATTGATAGACTGGGGCAATAATAGTATGAAGACTAATATTTGGGTTGATTGCCCAAAAGTTACGTTGAGATTAAAGTTTAACGCTAAGCTGGTGCTTCTTCCTCTTGAAAATATTTTGATACTGGTAGGGAACACTTTCCCCATTCCCTTCTCGTGGAGCCAAGCAGAGATTTTGATATTGCCAACCTAAGGATATCTGATCCATGCACTCTTCTCTTAAGAGTAATGTTTAAAACAACCAATGTTTACCAACTAAGCTAATTTCAATTTAAATCCAATTTTATTAGGGAATTATTTGTGGTTTTTATAATTAGAATTGGTACACAACTTTTCAGCTGTCCAATAAGAATATTTGTGCTCCTATACTGGTTTTGACCCTAAGTGTTAGGTACCAAATCTCATCAGGTACCATTGCCTTGGGTTTTTTAGGCAGAGTAATCTTTGGGCGTTTGGAGGACCAAACTTGTGATATTAGGTACACAAAACCGATTGTTTTGGCTGATGACAATTCCACTCTTCGTCTGGCGCTCAAATGTTTTGGTAGTTTCTGACGAATCCAATCTTTTCCACTCTGAACAATTCCCTATAATTTGACTATCAGGTATTATCCCAATATCAAATTATTGCTTAATTTTGTTGGGGATGATGCCTGACAAAATTATCTCTCAGTGGCCTCAAATATCATTGGGAATGATGCCCAAAAAATAATTCATTAGTCAGTGACTTCTAATATCATCAGGGATGCTGCCTGACAGTATTCTCATCAATCAGCCACTATTGCTGATCCTCTACAATTATAAACTAATCGTCGAATCTCATATTCAGTCAAAAGGTTGGATTATGTGGTCATCTGCAATTCTGACACATCCCCCTTCTTGACCAGATATCCTCATAAGATAGAACCCTCTGGAATGGAAGCTGCCTCAGCTGGAGTTCATATTTGGTTTGTCATATTTCTATGTCCTCAGCATATTGCAGCTCTGTCCGCACTCAATGCCCATATGCTCTGTTCAGTATGATGACTTTGTATCCTTAGTTGCTACCAATTGCCGCCTCTTTACAAGTGCAGTTCCTGCAACATTATGTTGCGCCAGTCCCATCTTCACATCTGTTGTGAGAGAACAATTAGTCCACCTGTATAAACCCCAGGATGAGTTGTTGGCACTCTTGCCACCTGTACAAACCCCATGATGGGTTCCGCGGGCACTCTTTCCACCTGTACCAACCCCAGGACAGGTCTCAACATCTCATTGATAGGGACTATTCCAGCGGACCTATTTCAGCCCTTCCTGATCCTGCCCATGCTTGGGACTCATGCCCACTACTATTTCTTCCTCCACATTCAGTAAGTGGGAATATCACTAGATGCTTTACGATTTATTCAAGGTACACCGACCAGGGGACAGACAGTACTGATCACAACACTCAAAACGGCAAAACAAACTACTAACCAGGTGGGAATCAGAAACTGCTTAACCCACCATGGCAGAGGGTGAGGAGGGGTTGGGGGTTGGTTTTCAGAAAGACCCACCTCGATCAAGGGGTGTTAGTTACAGTACCAGATCAGAGCAGAGAGCCAGGGCGTTGGGGCATCTTCATAGTGGGGGCTGAGGTCAGCGTAGTAGGAGTTTTCCACTTCTGCATCAAGATAATGATGGGAAAGTGTTTCAACAAAAGCTGCGAGGAGAACTTCAGCTTCTTTGCGGGCTTCAGGAAGCTGGGTGAAAAGGGAGATACTGTGGCGGGTGATTTTGGCTGAGGGGTTGAATGAAGCAAGCGTTGTGACATTCATAACAGCGATTTCAGCATCATCAAATAGTTTTGAGATGTCACTGCAGGAAGATTCAGGGAAGTCAGGGGGAAGAAGATGGTGGGAAGGCCATGCTGGAGCTGAGCCACTGACTGGGCCACCGCGGTGCGTAGTTTTGGGCAATGAGGAGAGGCCACCGCAGCTAAGGCGAGCTGGTGGTCACTTTGGAAGGGGCTGTATTGGGTAGAGGAGCGAAATGGCGAGGGGTAGGGGTTTCATCAAAGTTGGGAAGGAAAAATTCTGCCCGACCATAATCGCCATGGCAGAGAGGTTGACCTGTATGCTTACTAATGAGGATATTACCTGATTCGTCAGTTTCAGTTAATAGATCCCATGAATTTGGTTCACTGGAATAGTGGCGTTTAAATTTGAGTGGGTAGGATTGGGCGAATGGGCAGCTGCTTGGGTGCAAATGTTGGTCCAAGCATTGCTCTGATTGGCTGGCGTAGATTTAGGTGGGAGAGTGAGGATGGAGGTTTTGGGTGGGGCTGATTTTCCATGTGGGCCCACTGAACGAGATTGGAGGGTGGGAGGGGGCAGCAAAGCGCCCCATACTGAACCTCCAGAGGGGGCTCAGAAGCTGCATTAGCGGATTTGGCCTTAGGGCACGCTCTTTTTGCATGGTCGAGGCCAAAGCAGAGGGAACAAATCTGCCTACCATTATCGACCTGAGCCCAAAAGAAATGATCAGGCGCTGCAGCCACACTAGCGCGGGGTGTGATTTGTTGGGCTATGGTAGGGTGGTGTGGTATGATGGTGGCTGTTGCACGAGGAGCAGCAAGGCGTTCTGCACCAGATGGAATGGCAAAGATGAGGTTGGGCTGAGTGCCATAAGCCATGAGCCCCGCGACCAACTGGTCATACAAAACCTGGGGTGGAAGGTGGGATGGGAGATTTGCAAAGGATACCACTAGTGTGGTGTCTGAAGGGAGGCGAGTACGGGTTGTGGGAATGGGGGTTTTTTTATAAATTATAGGAGTTTGTGCTGCCGCTTCAGCATCCTCCTCAGATTGGAACCCAACGTCAAAGTAGCCCTTAAAAGGGCGGTAGTCTATAAAGCCAGCTGGCGCAAAGGCTGTAGTGGCTAGGTCAATAATTGCCTTATTGGCATATGGGAACAAACGCCCATAGTCCACTCTGAGGCAATAGCGAATAGCAGAGCGAGGGAGGGTGAGAGGATGGGGGCGAGAAGGGTGGACGCGCGCCAGGTGGAGCGCTAAGTCCCGTGGGGGACAAAACGGTTGGAAGCAGTGGGCGGGCTGTTTGAACCTGTCCAAACGCGCTTGCCTGCAGGGTGGAAAACGCTAGGTGGGGGTGCACTGCTGCCCCACACTGGGGTGGCAGGCGGCAGAGCCAAGGACATCAAAGAATAGGTTTGGGCAGATGGCTGTGGATAAATAAACTTAAATTTAAAATCGCTCAAAAGTGACTTTGAGCGGTTAAAGAGAGTATCACTAGATGCTTTACTGTTCAAACTAAATTGTTTTTTATATTTTCTACTTTTTTGTATTTTTATGCATCTTTTCTTATTTTTTATTTTTATTTTTATTTTTTATTCTAAATTTTAAGTCCAATACTTTAAGTATTTCGCATTGTCTCTATTGACTATGTGACCATCCTCACTATTCTTGATCATATAGGCATCATTTGCCAACTTGGTGATAATTTCAAACAGTCCCATCCATAGGGCGTCCAACTTATTTTTTCTCCAAAAACCCATAGGTATCACAATAGGCTACCCTATCGCCCACATGGTATTCTTTCAACGGAAGTCAATTCTGGTTGTCCATTTTTTTGCATTGATTCTTTTCCTCAATGTCACATTGAATTCCCAAATTTGTAATTCAAACAGTATATCGGCAAGTCAGGATAGATAATGTTTGGCACTCATCCCCGAAGATGGCTCTACTGCTGAATACAATATTGGCGGCAATGCGGCTTTCTGCCCATATAAAAGTTCAAATGGCGTTTTCTTGGTTACCGAATAGTAACTGATATTATAAGCAAAAATGACCAAACTCAGATATGATCCCCACACAGAAGCTTTCCCCACAACCAATTTTTATAAGGTTGAGGCTAGAGTTGTGTTCACTCTTTCCACCATTCAGTTCATTTCTTGACAATAGGGGATGGATACAACACCTCGGATTTCCATTAATATATTAAGCCTGGGAATCACATGTGAAGTAAAATTGTTTCTGTTGTCACTGAGAATGACTTGAGGGCAACTGAGCCAATAGATCACTTGGTTAAGTATAAACTTCACCATACTTATTGCATCTATTTTGCTGAGGGCTTTCATTTCAACCCATTGGGTTAATTGATCTATGGTGACAATTTTATACTTCACTCCTCCAGTGCTGATACTTAAGGGTCTAATAACATCTATGGACACCGTGTGCCGTGCAAAACCAGGGCGTACTAGCCAATACCATCAGATGTTCTTGTGCGGCTTGTGCAGCTGACATTCCACACAACAGGCTAAGTAATCTATACCATCGTTGTTGATCAATTCCCAGTAATAATACTGGCTAATATGATCTACTGTTTTCCTTAGTCCACCATGGCCAATGACCTTGTGAGCAACTCAAATGATTTCTGCTTGTTCCGATTGTTTAGAAAAAAAACCCATTTTTCCTTAGATTGTTTTTTATAATTGGTTGTCCTTAAATATGGTTTTTTCCATGGCTTTTCATAATGCAAATCAAATTTCATGGGGCCCATCCCTGATATCTTTTTTGGTCATCTGCTAGAATAGTGCATCAGCCTGAGGATAGATCACATGAACAACTTGCAATTGAGACAATCTGTTGGCATTCTGATGTACCACTCCAGCCCAATGGATAATTTTTGAAATCATAGGCTTGCAGCTTTAAAGCCTATTAGGCCAACTGGCCCTCTGGTTCCTTCAGGTTATGAAGCCAGCGCAGGGACAAGTGGTCGGTTATGACTTTAAAGTGCATTCCATATATGTAGACTTAGAAATTGTTTTCAGGCATGGATGACTGCCAGACACTCTTGCTCCATCATGGTATAGTTTCTTTCCGCTGGCAACAGTGTTCTACTTACATAGGCTACTGGATGTTCATCCCCGTTGTCATCTAATTGACTTAGAACAGCTCCAATTGGCATTAATGAGGCATCCACTTGGATTATCTTTCCTGACTAAAATTTGGATATTTCAACACTGGGCTGCTCATGAGATATTTTCAGAGCTTATTGAATGACTTCTAAGCCTCTTCAAATCCACACAAATCCCTTTTTTGGATCCTTGTCTAAGTGAAATAGAGGTTTGGCGATTCCAATGAAGTCTTTGATGAATCGGTGATAGTACCCAACCATTCCCAAAAAGACTTGAATATTCCAGACACTTTTTGGGATTGACATCCGCTCAATAGCTTCTATTTTCATGGGTTGTGGTTGTAATCCATTAGAGTTTATTAAAAACCCTGAATATCTGAGGTCTTTTTTAAAAAGTGGCCTTTTCTTGGCTTAATTTTTAATTTGCCGCTGCCAAAAGCTTGAAAACTTCCTCCAGATGCTCTAAATGATCAGAGAAGGTCTTACTGAAGACGTTGATATTGTCTTAGTAGACTAGCATACAGGATAGCTTAAAGGTCACTAAGTATTGAATCCATAGCTCGCTGAAAAGTCACCAGCGCATTGCATAATCATTGTGGAATTCTGGTAGACTGGTACAGTCCTTGTGTGGTAATTATTGCACATTTTTCTTGATCTTCTTTTGGAAAATCAATTTGCCAATAGCCCAAAATCAGGTCCATAGCCAAAAAGTATTTTGCCTCCCCCAGGCAATAAAGCTCGTCGTTGATTCATGGCATCAGATAAAATCTTTTTTGGTGATCTTGTTTAGTCAGCAATAGTCAATCCCTACTTGAATTTAATCCGTCCTTCTTTTTATCAACAGTATCAGACTCACCCATGGGCTTGATGATGGAACGAGTAATCGTATTCCACTAAATTGCTTATCTCATCATTGACCTCCGCTTCTGCTGCTCTTGACCTATGAACAGGTCTCATTTGTATCAGCAGACATTCCCCAGTATCAACTTTGTGGATTACGTTTTTTGCACATCTTAAGTCATGATCGTTCTGAGAAAATATCATCCAATTTTTTTCAAATAATTGGAGCATGTCCTCCTGCTGATTTGTAGTTAGATCGGCTAGCTGCACATGATCCACTAATAAATTGACACTTTTGGTAACTCCCGCTGGCAATCTCATTTTAGAAAACGATCCAAATTCATGAAAAGTGAATAGTTCCGCCATCAGGAGCAAGTGCAGAAATGCAATGGTCTGATTTTTTCAATTTCCATTTGCTTTTCTTCCAGATTGGCCATTAATACTCATATCTCTTTGTGACCTAGAATTAAGATCCCTGGTGCAACCCATGGTTTGATCCTTGATTTTTCCCAGGGATTGATAATTTATCCATAAAGCTGTTCTGGAAGTTCCACCATTAACCTGGTGTTAACTATGATTTGAGCCCCCGGCGGAATAGTGTTTGCTGCGTTTTCCCTTAGAGGTATTCCCCAAATTCTCCATAACTTTTATCAGCATTGGTTTCCGTTTCCATCAGACTATTTTATAGTGAATGGGTATAGTACCATCACTATAAATTAAATTGACAAAGTTATTCTTCTTTGTCAGCGAAGTTTCTCATTTCCACTGGTAAACCAAAGACAATGTCTGCTCCAATATCATCAGGGTGTTTTCTTTGAAATTGCATTTCACCCCATACCTCCTCAAGAACTCTGTCCCAATAAGTATGTCATAGTTTAGATTGGCCAGCACTATAGTGGGAGCTGACACCATCAGCAATCTAAACTGAAGTGGTAGCACACTGTAGGCTCCACATGAGATGGTAACGTCTGGTTCAGCCATTCCATACTCTTTTTGGTGCTCCAAATCTGGTGAGATTTTCATACATCTTACTAATTTGGTGGAAACGATGTTGATTGGCGCTCCACAATCAATTATGGCTTGGACTCTTATCCTATTAACTAGAATATTGACATAGGTACACTCCGAGTACTGTAATAAAGTATTTACAGAATGTATAGTGGCCTTATTCGCCAAATCATGTGTGTGGATTATCTGAGTGGATAAATCAGGAGATGACTTCTTGATCGCGCTGACAGGTAAAGAAACGTTAGCCTCATCCAACTTCATTTTGACTAGGTCTTCAGGTCTCTTGGCGGATCTAACTTTATCTGCTAGCTGTCATACGTAGGGCTGAGTGACTTTGCTAAGAATTTTGGGATTGATCCCCTTCACTTTAGCTCGAGTTATAGCGTTAACATCCAAGTTAATTCCCTGGCTGAGTGGATCCGGTGAGTCATTATCCACGAATAGATCAGAGATATCAATTTCCTCTCTCATTATGTCAGGCGGGACAGGTTTATCAGCAGTACTAGATCATCCCTGATCTAGACTGCTGGTCCTTTTCCTATATCTGAACCAGTATCTTGAGGTTGAACGAGATTTATCTGATCCTTCAGCTTTCTTTCCCAACACTGGGCAATTACATGGGCTGGCATCCCGCATTGGAAACAGCGGTTTGTCAATTTGTCCGTTGGTCTTTGAACTTCAGGTTTACTTCCCAACACAACTTGACCCTCAGATTCTTTAAATGGCTTGGCAAATTTGACAATATTTTAGGCCTTCGATTGAATTAGTTTAAAAAGTATGATTGGGAGCATCAAATGTGGCTCAAGAATCTTCAGATGGTCCACCATCTGAGAGGTCATTATTTCAGTCACTAGCGCTGCCACCATAATCTGATGCAAGTCTCAGTAGGGCTGAAGTGCCAACCCCATGGCTATGCAGGTGTCAAAGTCGCTTAACACATTTGTTCTTTCCAAGGTCTGAGCTTCTTGGCAAAAACGGTCAGCAAAACTAGCCAGAGTCTCATTTTTGAGGAATTGGATACCCATGGACTCTTGTTTATGATTTGCCATATGAGTACGGCTTCCAAACTTCAACATAATGGCGGCTTTGGCTTCTGCGTATGACCAATTGTCCCATTGAGGTGAGGAAGCACCAGATTTTGGCAATCTGTACTAAGGCAGTTCATTACGGTTACTGCTTTTTGTCAGTCCACATAGCTGAACATTATCATCTCAAATAAGCAGAAGAATTCCGGGGCGTTATCCCAGTGAAAGGTGGGCAATTTTAACATATTTTGAAATTCCTCAGTTGTTCTGCTAATAGGAGATCCTGACCCAGCTACTCAAGAAGCCATAGGAGTGACTTCAAGAGTCATTTTTGACACACCAGTGAATGGTTTAGGCATGTTTTGGGGCGGAGAGGTCTTATTGTTTGGCGTTTCACATGCCTTTGCTTTGGCACCATTCACCTTGAATTATTTGCAATCACATTGGTGTTTCTCCAACTCCTCTATATGCCTGGTCATTTTTGGCATCTCCTCATTAAGCCGTAAAATGTGTTCTCAATCTGCTTCCCATTTAGTTTTCTGAAATAAATTTCCTTTACTGAGTTCGCCCTCTTTCTGCTTCAAAGATGCAACTTTTCTGTATATGTCATTATTAACTATTTCTAGTTGTTCAAGCATTTTCTCCATCTTGATCATACGCTCCTCCAATGTACTAACATCAGCCTGAGATGCCGAGCTGAGCACATTTTCACTGACGGCCTGTAGTTCCACCCAGAGCTTCTGAAGCTCTTCCTTAAAAGACATCGTTATTTTAAATTGGCTTTTGACAACTCAACTACCCCTTTAGTGAGCACCAATGTTAAATTCTTGGGCTTTGTGGATCGCTTTTAGCCCTGGATTTTAACTGCACAGATTCATGGATCCTGGCGTTGATTATTTGAATGAGATTGATAGACTGGGGCAATAATAATATGAAGACTATTATTAGGGTTGATTGCCCAAAAGCCACGTTGAGATTAAAGTCCAACACTAAACTGGTGCTTCTTCCTCTTGAAGATATTTTGATACTGGTAGGGAACACTTTCGTTTTTCCTTCTCGCAGAGCCAAGCAGAGCTTTTTCATATTGCCAACCTAAGGATATCTGATCCTTGCACTCTTCTCTTAAGAGTAATGTTTGAAACAACCAATGTTTAACAACTAAGCTAATATCAATTTAATTCTAATTTTATTTGGGAATTATTTGGGGTTTTTATAGTTAGAATTAGTACACAACTTTTCATATGTCCAATGAGAATATTTTGCTCCTATACTGGTTTTGACCTAAGTGTTAGGTACCAAATCTCATCGGGTACCATTGCCTTGGGTTTTTTAGGCAGAGTAATCCTTGGGCGTTTGGCGGACCAAACTTGTGGTATTAGTTACACAAAACCGATTGTTTTGGCTGATGACAATTCCACTCTTCCTCTGGAGTATAAATGTTTTGGTAGTTTCTGACGACTCCAATCTGTCACACTCTGAACAATTTTTTTATAATTTGACTATCAGGTATTATCCCAATATCAAATTATTGCTTAATTTCGTTGAGGATGATGCCCAATGAAATTATCTGTCAGCAGCCTCAAATATCATTGGGGATGATGCACAACAATAATTCATTAGTCAGTGACTTCTAATATCATCAGGGATACCGCCTAACAATATTCTCATCAATTAGCCACTATTGCCAATTCTCTACAATTATAACCTAGTCATCGAATCTCATGTTTGGTCAAAGGGTTGTATTATGTGGTCATCTGCAATTCTGACAGCAGGTGAGATGGCGGAGGCTTCTGTGGCTGCTGCCTTATCCTGTTTTCAGTGTTGCTGTTTTTCTTTTTTCTTGTGGGGACACAGGTTTTACCTGGATATAGCACCCCTGGTTGCCCCATGGGAATGTAATACTAGCTTCTATTGTGGGATCACTTTGTCCAACTCCCATTACTTTTAAGAAAGCTTCATTTGGGATTACTTCCTCTCTGGTGGGACAAGTGTGTAGATTGTGACCAGATGCCTGACAATGAGTGCATATGGGCGGTTCTCTGTCAACTGTTATGCAGAATGGTTGAGTCTGTTGCTCATTGATGGTGAGTGCCATGGTATATAGGATCTGAGTTAGTCTTCAGCTACCCCTGAGAATGGTTTGATCAATGCAATAGCCTTACCTGTACTGAGTTCAGGCATCAGTAAAAAATTTTGCATTTAGAAGGAATTAATTTCCCCATAGCTTTGAAATACTGCTTTGAGATGACTCTCAAGTACTTCTCATTTAATGGTTGTGGGGAGAAAGTCAAATGTTACAAAAACTTGATTTGATTTTTTCCATCATGTGCACTTGGTTTTAACCACCCATTGACCAATTGGGAGATCAACCACCATGCGCACCTGTGCAGCTGTATCTGCTGATTTTGCTGTTTTGAACCTGAGGTCCAAACAACTGTAGGTCATCAAGTGCGCTGCTACATACATGTCTCTGATAAGTAGGTGCATACGTCCCAACAAAACTTCTCCAAGAGAGCTGTTGAATTAATGTCCAGATAAACTTGGACCCCAAATTCCGCCAACACAGTGGTTGTGAGTGTGGAATTTTGACGTACGGGAAGCTTTTAGTTTGCCATTCCAAGATTTATGGCAAAATATTAACCACAGTATTTTGTTTTTGTTTAGGCCACCGGTGTTCTTGGGGAGTTTCAGACTTTAGGCAGTGCAAACACAAAGCTTGTGCCTTTCACCACGTTTGCCCAGCCCTAACTTGGCATTGGACGCGTACACATCTTTTTTTTTTAGTACTAGATGGTCCCAACCCAAGGGGACGCGTACACATCTTCCCTTGCTGATTATCAAACATTATCTGTCTTAATCAAATTAGTTACAATTTGTAATTGTGACAGGAAGTAAAAACTTAAGGCATAATAGATCTTTAACTAATTTACTTATCAAAACTAAACTCTTAAAAACTCAATTGCCTTTTATTTATGGTCATAGTAGCAATCTCAATACTTTTATTTAATATATTATAATTGTTTTAGGCTATTATAAGTCAATATATACAATCTTAAGAAACTAATGTTCTATCACCCAAAGACAATATTTACATTCTTAAAAATAATGCTACTTGATTCAATAAAAAGTTAATATCACGAACAAACTTCTTACTCTTTGTAAGAAATTTAAAGACATGAACAAAATTCCTTATTAATTCCCTTAAAGCTCTTTTTAGGTTTTTATCATATAAATATTATATTTTACTTAATAAACTGACTAAGAAAGAAAAACTGGTGAGATTTAGGTAGAACTATGTGTATAAAATCAAAGTTTATACCTTTCCTTACAAGATATATCAAATATAAGTTCTAAGAATATTCTATCAATCAAGTTTATAACATCTGAACTAATTGATTTTTCCCCTTGAATTACTCCTTCCTCCATTGAGTTCTCATATTGGTGTAATCAATTAGCTGATATATGACCTTACCTAACACCATAACACAACTACTTAGGCTCAAACAAAACTCATTCTTTCCCAAAATAAGAATCAAAAGTTACATACAATAGATCCAAATTTGCTATTTATTTCTAATCTAAACATCAAGTAGTTCCTAAATAAAGCTACTTATTACTCTCAAGAAGCAATGATATTACAGAGCTGATGGTTTATAAGCTATAATTGATAAAGTTATTTTTAGAAAAGATAATATAGAAAGCCTAAATAAGAATTTTTATAAAATCTTGATTAAAAACTGTAAGGCCTTTAGCTCCATCTATTGAGCTAGACAGGGTTATACACCCTTTTAAGTCAAAAAATGGGCAAACCCCAAAACCTAACCCATCACCTAGATCTCTGACCTAGGCATATCCTGGATTAGAGATGTGTAGCTGTTGCTCCTCCTTGTTTGCCAGGAGCCTTTCCCTCATTCACACCTCAGCCCACACCAATCTAAGTCTCAAAATCTGCAGTTTTTCATCTAAAGAAAATTAAACAACTTTATACATACTTCAGTTCTTTAGAAAGCTCTTTATTGCGGTCCTCATTCCCTGCCCCAACTGTTGTGCCCAGAAGCAAACCCAAGTAGCAAAATCTTATCAACCAAGTCAAATTTGGGCAAAAAAATCAAAAAGAAGAGGGCAAAAGTTTAGATCAAGCCTGACACCCCACTCCAAAATACTAACCTGAATATGGACAAGTAAAATTTGGAAAAAACCGACCCAAAAATAGTTTGAAGTTTGGGACCATCTAGTACTAAAAAAAATAGTTTGAAGTTGTTGGCCAATATTACCAAGGGAATTTGAAGTTTAAAACCGTCAATTGACAATTTGGTATTGGGAATCCTCCCCTACTATTGTGGTTCAGAATAGCAGCTCTCCCCCACAGTATAAGACCTGGCACCCTGCTAATGGTAAGGTGTTGGGTTATTCTATTACCATGTTCTTTCTAAATAGTTACATAAAGTATATTGTGTAAAAACACTTTGCTGTTAGTTATTTTAATAGATTAAATGGCACATGAGCAATAATTCCCAGGGGTGGAGCAATATAAACACCTCCGCCAACGCGCCCATCATAGTCCTTTAAAAAGCGGTTTTTTTGGATATTGGCTGCCTTTGTGGGTTTGAAGTACTCACAAAGTAAGCCAAGGCTTTCCTTGACACTTTGAGTTCTTAGAAATTAAAACTTAACCATATAATACAGAGATGAAGTGATTAGTTCAGGATCCTCTGATTTAAAATGACTCTACTACCAACTAAAGTCTATTTTCACTCTTAAGAGTGCTACTTAAATGTTGTTTGCAGTTTACTCTTATTTAAATCATACAGCAGGGCTTATTAGATTGTTCCTAAATCTAAAACTCCATGGTCTTGCTCACTTAGCTGTGTTGAGCCCAATGTTTGAAGTTCCTTCTAGTGTTTTCATGTTAGGACATAGCCAGGTGTTAGAATTTTAACAACCATGTGGACAGCGGGGTTGGTGGCGAATTCTCCTGAGGAGGGTATGAAACCTGCGATTTTGACAGTTATATCAGTTGCCTCTACCAGAGTGACAAGTGTAAAATAGTACAAGATACTGACGCCAAATTCACACAACACAGACTGGTATAACTCTCATCAGCTGAATCTACCTCTTTAAGGGGGCTGAAGAAGTCATAACGGTCCATTTAGGCCAATCTCACTCTAAATATCTCACCCTCTCCCTATTGTTTCAAATGGCCCTTTGGGTATGTTAAAAAACCCATAGACCCCGCGGGTCCAGCTACTGACTTATTCTCACGTCTCACTTGTCCATCAGGTGGAAGAGAAACATCTCATGGCTCCAGTGTGTGAGAATCTCTTAAATGTGCGACCTTATCAGACCCTGATGTTTATGAGTCTGCACCTTTGTTTTATGCAAGGCAGTAGCAATACTCAACCAGTTCATCAACAGATTCATTAAGGTGCGCAAGGACTCCAAGGTTAAGAGGTCTGATTTAACCATTCACTTAACGAGTTTAATAAAGTTGTCTGAGGCTACATTAAGTTTCCAAATTATATTTCAGTAGGACAACTCAATGGTAATGGTAACTGCCTTTATAGACATTAGAGCCACATGGAACTTTATTGACCATAAAGGTGGCGCATGCATAAGATCATGCACTCACACAAGGTTATTCAATTTTGGAGCACCGTAGGCCCCTATTCTCACACTTCCCCTTTGTAAGCCCCTGCAATTATGACCTACAAATACACAGTACACTTTAAAAAAATCTAGGGTTGCTATACATGGTGATTTTTGGGTATGTTGATGGCACCGCCAGTCAGTATTGACATGGAGCGGAATATGCTAGCCTTTACCTTCAAAGCTCACTTGGGTGAAATTCCCTTTTCCCTACCTTTGTAACTGACAATGTGGGAACAGTAACTGTGTATACTTTTTACGGATATTGTGCCTGCACTAACCACGTTGCCTCTTATTTTAGTTCCATAAATCATAATTAGATGAGGACAGTGCTAATAAGCTACCAATCAATTCAGAGTTTGACCTGAGAATCCAGCTGAAGGAAAAACTAATCAAAGCAATTGCCCCTTTGTCCTTATACAGCTGAGGAATACCAGTTGTTGAAGACATGGATTGGAGAAATGGTAAAGAAGGGGTGGTCAAGAAAACTTCACCTTCATCTTCGCCAGTAATATTTGCACAGAAGTATGATGTCAGTCTGAGGCCATGCGTGGATTATATACGTTTAAACAATGTGACGATTCCTGATCCATACCCATTACCCCTGGAGGTGGCAATTTCCAAGGCAATTTTTAAATCCAAAATTTTCTTTAAGCGTGACTTGTGAACGCTTTCAATCAAGTGCGTGTCAAGTCTGGCCAATAGTGGCTGATGGCAATATTCACCCGTTATGAAATATACCAGCTTAAGGGTATGTTATTTGGATTAAAGAATGCTCCATTTGTGTCCAGCTCCAAATTGATGACGCTTTGGGGGATTATAGATTCTCTTGCGTTATTTTTTACATGAATGACATCTTAATCCATTCTAACAATGCAGATTAGCACGCCAAGGATCTAGTAACTGTGGCGGCTGCAATCCAAAAATCTGGGTTGGTTCTCAAACCATACAAATGTGAGTTCTATACGGATGAAGTTCAGTTCTTATGTAACTTGATCTAAAGGGATGGGTATGTAATCGCTTTTCAAAATTAGAAATTATCTACTCCTGGCTTACTATAGTAACACAGGAGTGACTATGCAGCTTCTAGGATCTGTCACTATCCTCAAGAAATTCCTATCCCCCATTTTAAAATTAGCTGCACCCCTTAACCCTCTCATAGATAAGAATGTCCCAGTTCTTTGGCTCCCAAGTGCTAACAGGCATATGAAGCAATAAAGAAAGATTTCACCACTACCCCACTATTATGTCATGCAGATGAGGTTATGCTTTTTATTGTGGCATGAGATGTCTACACACTGAATTTTAAGCTGTCCTTCTGCAAGAAAATGATGGGAGGGAGAATCTGGTGGCTTAATTTTCTAAAAAGTTCAACGTCACTGAGCGCTCTTGGGCCATCTATGATAGAGAGTTGGCAGCGGTTAAATGGTCTTTGATGCACTGGCGATACCTTTTAAAGGGGGCCAAGAATAAAGTGGTGGTTCGCAGAGACCACAATTCCCTTACCTATTATTGCAAACCACAGAAGTTGGCTCAGAGGCAGACCAGGATTCATTGCTACATCCTAATCCTTAACCTCATATATAAATTTATCAAGGGGCCGCCCTTAATTTACTAGATATCTTAAGCTAAATCCCCTAATGGGACATTTTAGATACTGACGGTGAATTAATCATGGTAATTCCTCCTGAGCAAGCCTTAGCTCCGCCACCTCCAGCCATTGCTTGGTCACATCCTAACATCTCAACCTGTGTCCAAACCCAAGGCTAAACCAAAAACACAAACCCAAACCCAAACCTTGATCCAATTTGTAATTCAACTCTAAATTCAGATCCCACGGTTCCAAATCTCCAGTATCCCTGAAAATCCCTTTGAGACAGTGAATGAATTTACTATATCAGAACCAGTCCTATAATATTCTATCACTGATGGCTCTCCTAGATCCAGTTTTGGCATCCCAATCAACAGATTTGAAGGACGTAACCTCCTGGAAAAATATTAATCTGTTACAGCCCCTTATGAAGGGCTTCCAAAAGGATAAAATAATATATTAATACGCAAGGTATGGGTTTCCTCTGAGCTTTGCTCCCTCTTCATAAGGGAACATCATGATCCTAACACCATGGGGAACCCCGGAGCAAAAAACTTATTAATCTAAGCAAAAGCGGGTATATTGGAATGGGATGACTGGGGAAGCTACTACCTGGATTGATTAATGTTTGATCTTCGCTAGGTCCAAATCAAATAGGAGAGAGTGGAACTGTCTCATACACCCTCTTCAACTAGCAACAGAACAATGGACATCACTTATGGTGAATTTTATTGTAAGATTACCAGTGTACCATGGGTATGACGCTATTATGGTGATTGTAGACCAAATCACTAAGTATGAAATCTTTATCCCTTATTTGACAACTACTACAGCTGAGGACATGGCACAGTTTTTGTAGCACGTATATTTTTCTTGTTTAAGATTCTTCAGGAAATAATCAGTGAAAGGGGACCTCAGTTTACATTGAAATTTTAGAAGGCTTTGTTTGACATGCTGAAAATAAGCCTTGCAGATCTTTGGATTAACATCTACAGTCTGATGTCCAGGTGGAGTTTACTAACCAGTACTAAGAGCACTATCTCTGACAAGTTTTGTTTAAATTTGAAAGCTGAGCCCTTTGAAGGCTACACATTTATTAGTTGATTGTAGCTACAAGCCAAATCACCTAGTAGACTTTTGTATCTAGGGTAAATCTCTTGGCAGATAAGTAGCTTCCGGCAAGGAAAATCTTTACTATTTAGCAGGCAAAATCTCTAGTATCAACTAGCCAAGATCTAACTAAAATAAAGAATACTTTTCTTTTCGATTTAGGTTTGTTTATAGAATTTATTCAAGGGTCAGGATTTCATAAAATATGTCGATTTCTGGAGTAAATGGCGGAATTCAAAGGGTTCAGTTGGGCACAATCATTCTCAATTGGTTTATCAGATTTAGATGACCCCTAACAGGAAATATGTTTATAAATTAGTTGGAGGTTTCAGTAGGGGCTTAAGCCTTTAGCAGCTCACCTTGGGATTCATTGCTCATGGTGATTCTAACTGCTTCCACATTAATGGTACTCCAATGAGAGGATTGTTTTTTATTCAGTGTTCAGACTTTATTCAGGATAGCCTGGATCCTATCTCTCCTGAAAATGCCACCTTGAAGATCTTGTTAAGGATTGGAATAGTTGTGACTGAATCTAGCATGGATGCAATTTACCACAAAGCAATTGGATTAAGGCAATTGATTATTCCATTCCACAATGATAGATTACTTGATACAGTCCTGACCACAGCATATCAAATTTATGAACCTAACCTCCTGGTCAGTGGTAATTGAACAATACCAGATCCGCCATCCAGTACTCAGGCAAGGTTGGATTTTTGGAGTTGCTTCAATATTCCTCTCGTTTGCTGATACTCCCCATAGACTTGGCATCTAGGCTTGCAGACATTCTAGTTTATCCGCCTTCTTCACATTACAAGCTCAGCTGTTTCTCAAGTGGATGCCTCTATATGGTCTATACACTTGGGGGCTAAAATAGCTATCACCCATATAGAGCAACTCTTGGTAGCATCTGAATGACCTTATGGTATCTTAAATGGTAGTCTAGGAGGGCCACCAAGAGGTATTCATTCCACCAAGATGGATCGTAGTGACCCATTTTGTGGTGAATGGTGACAAGAGTTCCACTCACTTGTTCCACTGCTACATTGGTAGCAGGGTGATATGGAGCCATGAAAGGGGGATAGGTTCCCATCAGCGAATTAAGGCAACAATTACTTGAGATATAAAGATGGTGCCATCATTGGACAGCAGTGCCTTTGGGCTACCGTGGTGGGTGAAGACCTGTTTTAATAAAAAGGAAGTGGTCGCTTTAAAAGTGGGAGAGCTAATTGAGATGGCTTCAACCCATTTTGTGAAGTGATCAACTGCCAGTATAATATACCCACGGCTGTACATTGCCATAGGTAGGGGATCATAAATTCAACGCTGACGGTAGAAAAGGGTGCAATAGGACCTAAAACCAGGTGTTGATATACCAGATTATTGGTTTTTGGATAGCACAAATAAGACTGGAATTAAGATATCCTGGATCAATTCAATCATCCCATCCCAGTAGCATTGCCTCCATAACCACAGATGAGTTTCACTTTTAGCGCCATGCCCCTAGCCGCATGACCCTCCAAAGCTGTCTTCATTCTAGCTGATGGGTGGACATATGTAAACCATGAGGTTCCAACCAGTATATATAATAATCCATCCTTAATCAGTATCTTCTCAGTCATCTTCTGCAATAGTTGATGAACTACAGGAAACTCTTAACTCCATTCCGCATGTTTCTCAATAAGTTTATTACCAACCCCTTAGAGGCATAGAGTGTCAGTATGGGTAGTCATGACAGTCCATTGGCTGGTTGGTGCATCATTCAGCTCAGATCTACAATTGAAAAGTCAAAATTCTGGAGTTTGAGCACCTAACATGCCAGCCATCCATCCGGATCCTTCATCTGCTGAAACCAGCGTTAATAGGCATGGTCTGTAATCAATTCAAAATGATACACATACAGAAAAGAGCGGATTTGCTTAATGGCAAGCAAGATTGCTAAACATTTCAGCTCAGTGACACTGTAATTCCTCTCAGACAAATTATCGTTTTATTAAAAAGGCTTTAAGATGTTCAACTTGATTAGCATCAAGCTGTGCCAGAATGGCCCAACAGCCACATCACTGGCAACAGTGAAAAAGATAAATGGTTTATTAAATTTGGGGTGGACAACACCAGAGTGGTGGTGAGCGCATTCCTTAGGATGTTAAAAGATTGTTGCTGAAATTCTTCCAATTTTGAATGGATCTCCTTGTGGAGCAGATATGTCAAGGATTTGGTGAGCTTTGCAAAGCGGGGGAAATTGTCAGTAAAAGCCAACCACCCTGATTAAACCTGAATATCACGTTAACTGGATGGTTGAGTCATCCTCTCAATTGTGACCACTTTGTCCAGAAGTGGCAAAATTTCTTCCCAGGTAACTTTGTGGCTGAGGAAGACCATTTTAGTTTAAAAAATGGCATTTGGTAGGTTTTAACTTCAGCGACACAGAGTGGAGGTGGTTAAACCCCTCCATCAGGTGAGCAAGGTGTTGGTCAAAGGTTCAGGAGATCACAGTCACATCATCAAAATAAACTAGCATACTTGACATCCTCAAGTCCCATAACTGGCCATCCATCACCCTCTGTAATGTAGCCTGGGCATTGCATAGTCCTTGTGGCATTCATGTTAGTTTAAACAAATCCCTCACTTTCTATTTGGGCGCATTTTTCTGATCCTTTAACACAAGCTCGATCTGCCAGTAACCACTAGCAAGATTCATTGCAGAGAAGAATTAGGCCACAGCTAGGAGAAGAAGAAAATTATCTTTACTGGGTAGCAGATAGCTATCCTTTTGCAAAAGGCATTTAACTGCTGGTAATTCATTACCGCCAATGCCCCGTCCTTAATCCATATAATTAACAATGGGGAGGCCATGGGACTTTGTGAGGGTTAGAGTAATTCAGCGTCCAGGAGTTGCTTAAGATCATTTTTCACTTAGGCTTCTTTGACCTTAGATTTTGGTAGAGTAAAAGTGTGGATTGGTGATGCATCACAAATAAGCATTCTATTCTATACCCCTTTCATCATTCCAAAGTAATCTGAACCTTTTAAGTTTATGTCAGCATACTCCTCTATCAACGCATCCGCTTTATTGATGCTCTGAGGTGAATTATCACCTATTTTCACTTTGACATGGACTCTAGTAGTGTCCTTATCATTCTCTAGATTATCCAGATTCCTGAACCTTTGAATGGATTAAACTTGATCAGCGGGTAGGGTTTAAAGATATGCAACAGGTTGGTTTTGAGTTATTTTCATAAGTTGGAAAGTGTAATTGGCCATCAATATAGTTAAGGGCCCCTGATAGACAGGGACCAACACCCCTGGAGAGATAGGAGGCTCACGAATGGCCAGGTTAGGGTCTCCTTAAATTTCTAACAAATGTTCTGGCAGAATCTTAACTTGAATTCTTATGTACACCAGTATTTGTGATTTTGGGGGTATAATGACTTATTTGTTGGAGTAAACGGTCATTCCTTCTGAGCCTGCGCACTGGAAGAGGGTCATTTTAGTCTTAGGTTTAGCCACTCAATACTATAGCCCTTCAATGCAGTCCAGATGCTCTGATAGACAGCTCTTAGTTTTCCATTTCCCTTTATCTTTATCAGTAGTTTTAACCATTAATGGGATTCAATAACCTAGGTAGAAAAACACAAATCCTTATGACTGATCTTGGTATCAAATTTTAGAACTGACTTGGGTGCCTATAAGGAGGTCATAACTTTCATTCTCTAGTACCACTACCAAGGTCATTACCACCAGTGATTCAAACTGAAGTGGCAGGACAGAGTAAGCATTCAGTGAATAGGTTCTCTGGGGCCCCATCGTTCCATACTCCACAGTGTTATTTAGATCATGTGCAACTTTTATCCTCTTCGCCAGTAGAGAGGAAATGATATTAACTGGCGATCCATTATCAACTATGGCCACAATTTTAATATTATGGACAACTATTTGACACGGGCAACTTCAGTGACGAAATGGGGAATTGATTATATGAAATTTCCTGGTAGAAATGGTCCAGGAGGAGAGAGTAGGATGAATTTAGACATCTATTTAACATTATCAAATTGGAGACATCCACCATGTCAGGTGGGGGTAGGGAGCAACAGCTAGTTCAGGAAACAACAGTGGACTTGAGATGAGGCACAGCGTCATCAGCAGTAGGCGCCTCGCACCCTTAGCTGACTCTGCTTTTCCTGTCTCTTCAGCATTTTCTTCTACCATGTAGCCTCCTGATGCCCAAAGTACCCACAATTTGAGCATGGGACATGGTGGGGTTTATATCTCTGGAGAGGTCCTACTGCATTAATGTGGGGCTGGTTCCCCTTGTAAGGTGTTTGGTACACTCTGGCTCAGACAACTCAATGATGGTTTCTTGATATCAAAATTATACTGGAATATCTTTTTTGCGTTCAGAGATGTAGCTCAGGAGTCTCAATATGCTGATTTTCAGAGAGGACGGTGGTGGCATCGTCCATGTTAACTTGATCACAGAATGTGAAGGCTTGATCTACATGATTATACTGTTCAGTCAACTTGAATTTTGTTTTTCCATGTTTAGGGTCGATCTTCCTGAATGCATGTTTATGATTGGACAGGGATATGTTACTCCCAAAATCCTTATTAAGATTTTTTCTTTACTCTTCACAAGTAGCACACTCCTTAATGTATGGCATTATGATCTCTTGGGACTTACAGTCAAGACATACTTGCATGTGCTGGTAACTCTGACAATCTTTCTCATGCTCCATTGCGTTATCATACACATAGAGTTAGTATTGAATGAGTTCATTCACTAGCATGTACTTTTCTATAAAGTATGGTTAAAATATCCAACAGGGTCGGAAAGAACATGGATAGCTGGATGAGGAGACTGGGCAGTCACAGTTAGCTCCGTGGTTCCTAGGTCAGTTTTGGAATGTCCTTGTCAACCTGACAGCGGAATTCATCAAGATTGTCCTGAAGGGTGGTGTAGCAAGTGTTGACATGGTAAAGTGAGGCTTTTGTATCTATGATTTAGCAGAGACTTTAAAACTTGGCAGACTCACTCGCCACTTTGGCATAAAAGAAAACAACTTCTTTATATAAAAATCTTCATCAGGTCCTCATCAAGAAAATCCCCTTCGTCACTAATCCAGACTCCTGGGCCACCTTAAGCAGCTATTTTTGAGGGTGCTAATTCTAGCTTGTTTTTTTCAACTTAGATGGTTTATTAATCAAACGCATATCCTCCTCCATTGTGGTAGGGCTGCAGTTGCTGGGCTTATTTAAGTGGAAATATGTCTTTACCAGGTGGCCTCAGAAGGTACATGGCAGAAGCACCATGTTGAGTTTTTTATAAATACAAAGGCTGAGCCCTTTGAGGCTACGCAATTATTAGTTGCTGGTAGCATTAACCAAATCACATAGTAGACTTTTTCTCTAGGGTAAATCTCATAACGGAGAAGTAGCTTCCAGCAAAGCAAGTTTATGCTATTAGGACGGCAAAATCTCGAGTTTTGACCAGGAAAAATTTAAACAATAGTAAGAATCCTTTTATATTGATATTTAGGTTATTTGTAGGATTTAGTCAAGGGTAAGGATCTCGTCAAATATGATGACATCCAGAGCAAAATGGCATAATGCAAAGGATTCAGTTGGGCACATTTGTTCCCAATTGGTCCGGCAGATTTAGATGACCCCATCTGGTAAGTCTTTAAGAAATTGCATCGGAGGATTTGGGATAGGTTTGAGCTTTTGGTGGCTCATCTTGGGATTCATCACTCATGGTGATACTAGCTGCTTCCACATTATCAGTACTCCCTTGAGCGTATCATACTTAATTTGCCATTCAGATTTCTTTTTAGTAGCCCAGTTCATATTACTTCCAACAGTCTCCAATGCTATGCAAAGCCTATCAGGTTATATGGTAGTTAAACTCCATTAAGCCCGATTTGTATATAACAACTCCCTCCATTTGTCAACAGGGGTGTTCCCTATGTTTGCTAATTTAAGATACAACTCTGCTTTTACCATTATACCTCAAACGCCAAGTAATATCCCAGAAGAGGAGACCTTCATCACCCGCATCACAAAGGTCAACCAACAAGTCCAGAACCAAAAGTATGAATCAACAAATGGCACCTATCAGTTTTCAGATAAAAAGTGACGCAAGGCACCTTAATATTAAGAAGGAATTTTGGTAAGGATGGACATAGGAATCTGCAATTCAAGGTGCCATGTGTAAGTTTAATTGAAACTTGCAAGTCCCTTCACCATTTCTCAGGTGCTGAACGACTGATTCTTCCATATGTATCTGCCCTCTCACTATAAAGATTCATAATTCTTTTCACGCCTCCTCCCTATCACGTTTAAAAGACATACGCCCATGGAGGTAGAGCCATCATGGTAGAAGCTGCACTGGAGTTTAAAGTGGAGCAGTTTTTGAACTCATGAAGAGTCATGCTCAGTTTGAATTAACTAGTATCCTGGAAGGGGTTCCCATCTTAAGAAGATAGGTGGTAACTTTCTAATTATTGTAAGGATTCTCAGGAGTTGATTTACTAGTTTAAAAATGTCAATAGCAAGGCACAATCACTGTCAGGAAGTTGATATGACTGGACAATATGCTACCCATACCGGTAGATTGGAGGGGTAATTGAGACAAGTCTTGAGATTTATGTAAAAGGGTATACAAATTATAATCGATCAAAATGACAACCATTTGGCGAATTGAGGGGAATTATGCTGAGATTCAATATGAACAAGAGCTTCTAGAAAAGGGAAGATGAATAGAAGACTACTAAGCTGAGGATACATCCAGCTTGGGAGACCGAGATATAAAGAGTCACAAGGAGGATTGAAAGGGTAGGTTTTTTCCCGAGTGATTGAATAATTGCATATAAGTCTGAGATTTATATTAATTAAAGGTTGAAATAAGGGGCAATAGCTCCATATATAGTTTATCAAGTTTATTAGAAATTTGGTAATCTTCGTATTGTCTGATTTGGTTGCTCAGTGGCTAATACCCTGTGCAAACTGATTCTGCGGAATCAAGCCTATACACTGATAATTAACAGTGGTGCTCACTACAGGAGGCCACTGGTCAACTGTAGTTTTTAGCAATAGGATACAATGATGAGACCTCATTCATTATGACATAATTTGATCAGATTCTGTGCGCGGTATGCTGAAGAAGCATGAGAGGCACCTAACAATGAACTGACATTATTTACTGTGACTGAACTAGGGGATGATGATGTTATGATCAATCTGAAATTAGAGAATTGCCCTGAGCTGATGACCAACCAACAAGGACGCTCCACTAATGTGACTCCTCAGCAGCTGAGGGATATTATGGAGTCGCTGTTGCATGGATATTGCCTATACAAAGATGAGGCTGGGGGAAACTCCCCGAGTTTATTTTATAAACAACCAGACCAAGAAACTTGCTACGCCCTGTACATGTCTTATTTGGATGTGACTACAATGGGGTTGGATCGCCGCTTTGGTATCCACGGAATCAAGGAATATCTAGTCACCTATGTGCATTCATTGATTCGCCAGCTACTGCGTGTGCTGGCTCACCACAATATAGAAATTAAAGATGTATTATGGTGCACTTGAGCACAGCAAAACAATACTTGCCTCCTGCTTGACTGCCTAAATCATTCATTTTGGAGGTACAGGGGGCGCTGGTACAGATGAACCATTGTGTTGGGGATGTCTGCTGTTGATTGGACATTTTGGTACCACAGTTAAATTTTAGAATTACCTCCAGTAATAAGAGAACTGCTGGATCAGCATGGCCTATTGGCAGAGTGCATTCAGGACGTAATGACATTGGAGAATAATACTGAGCATTTTATGATGGAGCTAGCCAAATGGGTAGAGGCTCTTAAAGCCATGATTGCTCAGCTTAAGGAAAAAATGACACTAATGGAACGGCAAGTGGCAGACCAAGTCAGATCTTTATTGGCTGAATTAATTCAACTTTGTATCAGATGAATTACCCACCAAATGGCAGATAAAGCGCTTATCCTTTAGTCAATGTCTCCCAAATATCTCCAGCTTATTTGTTGGGTTACACAACTGGAATTTGTTAGTCAGGCTGAGTGCTGACGAGTCTTCCCTCTACCAATCAGTGAGACAAGAGAGTATGTGAACATGCAAGGGCGCCTTGATACCCTTTGACAGGCCAACGAGGAATTGATATGGGAACAAGCCTCCCTCTTTAACTAAATAAACGACGCCAATCAACAAGTGGATAATGCTAGCCAGCAGCACACCCACCTGAAAACATAATCGAAGATGTCCTCTCACAATTACAAGCTGTGGAGAAGAAACTGAACGTTGAGAAGGAATTTCGCCTGGAGTTGCAACTTCAGTATGAAACGCTGTAACAGGGATTATAGGATGGACAGTGTAGATGCTATTCAGTTAAAGCGGAGCAGTTGATAAATGAACATTTTGTGGGGCATGTCGGAGCTGGGGGAAGTGGGCAATTTAGTGGCAATTTGGGGGAAGAATGCTATGGATCAGCAACTGAATATCCCTGAGCATTACAATGGACCCTTCATACACATTACTTCTTCTGAGTCCTTTTCAACAGATTTGAATCCATCTGGCTGGCTGTATGATAACACACAAAGGGATGGTTCCCATAGTCGCTCCAAAACCAATTCTCCTGCTCCTTGCAGAAGGAACCTGGAGCAAGGCGAAGTCGTTTGAATCAAAAAATTACCTCCTTTCTGTCGTGATGGAGATCTACATGGTTACTTTAAGCGTATTGAATTTGCAGTGGAAGGGGCTACTAATCAATGGAAAGCTAAACTGTTGCTGTCTACTCTAGATTTGGAAAGCGCTGATCAAGTTACCTGCTATCTTCAAAGTAGCTCAGTATCCTATGAAGAATTTAAAGCGATTGTTCTACAGCTGTTTGGGAGCGCTACCAAGATGGCCAAATAGAAAGCTGACTTTATGACTATACCAATTCACCGAAATGAGACCCTGTTAGGATTTTCTGAGCGTTTTTTGGCAGTTGCACATGTCCTACTTGAAGCTAACATTTTATTCGCCGAGGATGATGTATAGCAATGATATTGGCTGTCAAACCACATCAGGAACTATATAGCGCTATGTCTCATGTGTTGGATGGAGATGCCAGACTTTTCCAAATCATGAACACCTTATGTCGACTCTCCACCACAATCAGTACCTGCAACATAGCCAAAAAACCTTTGCTGTCTCCGCTCCAAACTCTTCAGGATATGGGCCACAGCGACTGGGTTGTCAGCCGCAGGGACGTATTCATCCCTCATACAAGACAGTGGACCCCTTTCAGCCCATGTACGCTTTGCCAGTTCATCCATGACCTTGGAACCATACTGGCAACTTCTGAACTGGTCCTTCCACCACAAGCTATATACATGAACCTTTTATGAACACTTGCTTCCATGCGGACAAAGAGGGCATCTTGCGGGTAATTGCCCTTGAAAACCACAAGTGTATGCAATGCCAACTGAGAAAATTGAGCAGGGAAAAGCTCGAGTGGAGTAGAGATGGGACTCTCTACCTCTGCTAAGTCCATTTCACTCTTCCATAGAAATTCCTAAATGACTTTTTGGGTAAAATTTGAACCTCAATCAGATGATTTGTTATACCAGAAACTTCCATCTGATACCACTGCTTCCACTTCAGAGAGTAAAAGTTCACCCCAGAGCCCCAAGTTCTGCCAGGATGTGCAGAAGCCATATGCGTGGCAGATCCTGGAACAGACTGGCACCAGCAACGTGGATCCCTCAACGAACGTTGCCTCTTTAGTAGGTGTTAATGTAGCCATTCTGGTGGAGAAAATCGCTAGTGAGTATCTTCAGGTCAGCAAGTGATTTTTCTCTTTTTTAAGTAACACAAAGCCCTTGGACTTACATGTATTAAACACTGATGGTTCTTCTTACTTGTAATGTACTTACTGCAATATTTTCATTCAAAACAAAAAAATCCGCGCTATCATAGACATGGGAGCCCCTATGAACATACTCTCTACCCAGTCTGTGGCTAAACTTCTTTTGAAACTGGATGTGGACCATCAAGTAGTATACGAGACCATGGGAATGCATAGCACTGTGTCTGAAGGAGCATATAGTGCGTTGCCTTTACAATTTGGGTCATTCTAGGCTTCTGCTCCAGCGGTGGTTTTTCCAAATAACAACTATGACATGTTAATCAGCGCAGCATTTATGAGGAAATTTGGTGTTGTGATAAATATGGCGGAGGAAACTCATACTATTTTAGGCCAACAGATCCTCGTATTTTACCTATTGTGGAATCCCAAATGGATACAGTCCACTCTAGTCAAATCAATCTAGTGTACAGCGACAGAGTGATTCCTGTTTGTTATTGATGACTTAGGCGGCGGACCTGGACCCTCCCCAACCAGATTTATGAGTACAAAGGGATCCCACTTTGGGCAGTGAGCGCTTTGAGCCTACCGTCTGGACACCAGTGCATAGTAGGGATTGGGCTTTAAATCAATGTCCCTAAAGGGCTTTATGGAGAAATTATGGCGCCTCACCAGCACTTGTGGCTTGAACCACATGTGGCTCTAGGGTTACTGATACCTGTGAATGGAAAGGTGAAAGTGCTGCTAGAGAACGTACAGAAGAAGATAATAATGAACATCGATGAATCCCCCCCTTGGGTTGGGATCATCTAGTACTAAAAAAAAGAAGACAATAATGAACCAGCGGCACCAAGTGGTGGCTTACCTACACTTAGTTCCTATAGAGGAAGTTTGCCATATTCATGATTTCAGCTCATAGAAGGATCTCGGACTACCAGCAAGCTCATCATTTGGGTTATTGACTGTGGTTCTGCGGGAAGTGCTTGCGGGATTATTGGTGGAACAGCAAGATAAGGCTTTGGCATTATTTGAAAAGTATCAGGATATTTTCGCACATGAGATCATGATTTGGGGTGCGCTCAAGGGGTGGTACATTGGATAGATACAGGGGATCACACTCCCATTCAATTGCGACCTATTAGATGTTCAAAAGTGTCAGAAGAGGTTGTCTCTGACGAGGTGGATAAACTTATTATACAAGGAATGCTAGAGTCATCAAACAGCCCATGGCATCACCTGTGCTCATTGTAAAGAAAAAGGATGGCTTGATTCAAGTGGTTATTGACTATCATAAACTCAATAACTTAACAAAGAAGGATTCCTACCCTCTTCCAAGGATTGACGATGCATTAGACCAATTGGGTGGGGCGAATTATTTTTCCGCCATGGATCTGATATCAGAGTACTGGAAGATCAAATTGCTATCATTGGAATGGGAGAAATGTGCGATCATCACTTTGAGAGGGTTGTTCCTGCTGACTCGCATGCCACAAGGGTTGTGTAACACCCCAGCTACGTTCCAGCGTGCCATGGATACAATTTTAGGTTATTTAAAGCTTTCCTGTGTCCTTGTTTACCTCGACGAAATCAATGTGTTCTCATGGATGTTTACAGAGCACCATGCCCACTTGGAACAAGAGTTTCAGCGCCTCGCTGCTGCTAATATTTAAAATTAAGCCTCAGAAGTGCCATTTCTTTAAAGAACAATTATTTTACCTCAGGTTTGTCATGTATTCAAATGGGCTTAAACTGCAGCTGGCTAAAGTAGAAGTGATAAGCAAGATGACCCGCCCAGGTAATAAGCGGGACATTAAGGTGTTTCTGGGGATGGTCGGGTATTACCAATGGTTCATTCCCAATTTCAGTTGTATTGGGGCCCCGCTTTTTGAGTTGCTAAAGAAAAATGCTTCCTTCAAGTTAACAAAACAATGCCAGAACGCTTTCAATGTGTTGTGAACTGCGTTAGCAAGTGCACCCATTTTGCAATATCCAAACTTTGACAAATAATTCATAGTGCAAATGGATGCATCCCCCACCACTATATGGGTTTATTATCCCAGAAGGACAATGATGCTGTGGAGCATCCTGTCATATTCTGTAGTCGAAGCTTGAATTGTCATGAACAAAACTACACTGTGACCAACTAGGAGTTTTTTGCGGTGATCTACACTTTTTAAACAGTTTTGGGTGTATTTGCATGGGGTAAGATTCCAAGTAGTGACAGATCACATTTCCTTGCGCTGGCTACAGAATCTGCATGAACCGTAAGGATGGCTTTCACGTTGGGCTCTTAAGCTTCAAGCATATGATTTCAAGATTATACACCACCTGGGAGAAAAACATCAAAACTCGGATTGTCTTTCTCAGATGACAACGGACACTATTACAGCGGATCTAGATGACCTAATGTACGAGAAAATGGTGGCAAACCTATACCAGGATGAGCCGCTGCAGGTGATCAAGGTATTAGATGGACTCAGGGAGGATACTTTCTTATGTGGGGAAGAACTATATAAGTGAATCGGAGACTTGACGCTGAGTTTCCCTAAACTTTCAGCTAGAACCTCAATTTTTATGGATGCTCATTGGGCTGTAGGACATGGAGTATTGTGGAGAACGCTGGAGTTTTGCGACCCCAATACTACTGGGAGAGAATGCATTACGATGTATTGGAAATGGTTAGTTTCTTCCATCAGTGTCAAGTGGAAAAGCCTTTCTACAAGAAAACCACATACCAGCTAGTTAAACCCTAGTTCGCCTGGCACACCATCTCCATTGATGTAGTGGGACCTCTGCTGACTAGCACCAATTAATCAAAGTATATAGTTGTTGCCATCAATCATTTGACCCTATGGGTGAAGGCCAGGGCTATTAGCGACTTGAGCAAGGTCACCACTGCCAAGTTTATTATTGAGTGTGTTATACAGCAACACGGCTGCCCACAGTTCATTCTGACAGATAATGGAACCAACTTCACTTTGCATATCCTGCCAAAGTTGAATGATTTGATGGTGATCTGCGGGGTTTTTACCACCCCCTATCATCTGTAATCAAATGGTTTGGTGGAGTGGGTCAACGGAACACTAGTGAACATACTCCACAAATTGGTAAAGGATCAGCCCTCAGAATGGAGTGCCCTTCTACCTACAGCTGTGTTTGCGTATAATATCAGCTATCATTCATCCACTGTTAAGAGCCCGTTTCAACTGCTGTTTGATCAACATCTGGCTCTTCCCGCCTTGCTTTATTTATGTGTAGAGGACACTGGTGGTGTGGATCCCCAGTGATATTTGAAGACTCTTATGGATACATTAATCAAGCTGCAAACGGAAGCCTACTCCACCAGTTTGGCCAAGAAGATTTGCAATCAGGCATCTGATCAGAAGAGATGGAGCGGACTACCGCTGTTCTCTGTGGGGGACCATGTTTTATTCCATGACAAGCACGAATTTGGGCGGAAAAACAAGCTCTCCAACATCTGGACTGCCCATTTGAGATAATCAAGAAGACCAGCATGGATGTCTACACTATCAAGGAATCTGCAGGGAGTTGGATTATCAACCATTTTATGCAAAGTTCCTCTAAACATATAAATAGTAAGAGCATGTCATCCAGTCAAAGGGGGGGTAATGTTGGGAAGTTTATATGACTGGATGATATGCTACCCATACTGGCAGATCGGAGGGGGAATCAAGACAAGTCTCAAGATTTACAGAAAAGGGTATACAAATTATAATCAATCAAAATGATGACCATTCGGTGAATTGAGGGGAATTATGCTGAGATTTGATATGAACAAGAGCTTCTAGAAAAGGGGAGGATGAATAGAAGACTACCAAGCTGAGGATGCATCCATCTTGGGAGACTGAGTATCAAGAGTCACATGGAGGATTGAAAGGGTAGGTCTTTTTCTCAGGTGATTGAGTGATTGCAGATAAGTCTGCAATTTATATTAAATAAAGGTCAAAATAAGGGGCGATAGCTCCATATATAGTTTATCAAGTCTTTATTAAAAAAAGTCGGCGATCTTCATATCATCCAATTTGGCTGTTCAGTGGCTAATACCCTGTGCAAACTGACTCGGCGGAATCAAGCCTATACGCCAAGAATTAACAATCACTATACCCCCAAGAAGGCTACCCATGTAGCCATAAAACTCCCTACCTCACACTAAAATTGCATCCCGGCAGCACCCCTGAATGGGGGGTGAATCCTATTTTTTAAGAAAGGGTAATGTAAGGACCTAAGATCCAGCTATTAAGCTGTACAGGATTATGAACCTTTTAGATAACGAAGGGGAAACCCCTAGGCACAGCACTTCACCCTGATTTCTGACCTAGGGCATACCATGGATGAAGGATGGTATGCTTCTGCTCCTCCTTATTTTTCAAATGCCTTTTCCCCATTCACACCTCAGGCCACACGCATCCAAGTCTCAATATCTGCAGGTTCATATATAAAGAAAATTAAAAAAGTTTGTCAAGACTTTAAATTTTTCAAGAATTCTCTTTCTTGTTCCTCATACTCTGCACCCAACAGGTGGTTCTCCCAGAAGCAAAAGTAAGTAGCAAAAACCTACTCAACAATTAAAACTTGGGCAAAAAGGCAGATAAGAAAGGACAAAAGCTGTGATTTTTAACCTGACACTCCATTCCAAAATAGAAATTAATATATGGACATTTTTGTATATGGAAAAAAGACTTAATAATAGTATGGAATTGTTATTGATACTATAAAGAAAATTTTGGTGTTCAAAACTATTAAATTAGCAGATTTGAAATTTGTAATCATCCCCTACTACTGTGGTTCAGCTTAGCAGCTATCCCCCCACAAAATAAGACCTGATACCTATGTATTGGTATGGTGTTTGGTTATTCTTTTACCTAGTTTTCCTTAATTAGTTGTAATAATATATTATTTGAAAACTTAATGTTAGTTATCTTAAAAAATAAAATGGCATATGAGCAACTATTACCTGGATCAAAGCCTTTCTAACACCTCTTCAAGCGCGCCCATCCAAAGTCCTTTGAAACTAGTGGTGCCTCGTGGACCTTGGCTGCCCATGTGGGTCTTGGCATATCCATGAAGGAAGCTAGGTCTTTCCTTGACATGGTGGGTTCCTAACAAAAGCATTAGAATATTATAAGAACTCTTTGAGAATAACTTTGCTAAATTAAAGAAAATTTTTGAGTTTAACTGTTAAAGTAACACACAAGATAGATTGAAGATTGCTTTGGCAATAATCGAATTAATTGAAAAACGCTGACCAAAAAAAAAGTTGACTATAATAAAGAATTAAGAAAATGCTATTGTTACTATTAACATTAGGCCTTATCTCTTGCATATATTTTTCCCAGCCATTTCTTATAATCTGACTAATAAATGCTACATTGTCCTATTTATTGGCACAATTTCTAAGGAATATCCACTTATAAAAAATTGTGGTAGTTATCTGTTTATGTTGTATTTATTGCTCTCTAGATTATATATTGTTTTTAACTTTAATGATATATTATGTCTAATATATAATTAATTCACTCAACTAATATTGTAATGATTTATAAACTTAAGTATCTTATTTTTTGTCAAATTTTGGATTAGTATTAGTGCTCATGCTCATCTTGTACTATTAACTATAATCCACAGTAATTTGTTCCTAACAAATACTAGAATTTTCCTTTCTAATCTCTAAATAGTAAAATCTACTTTTAGCTGTCATGAGTTATATCAAACTCTTAGATCTTTAGATCAAGTTAATTTTTTTGCCAATATATTTTCAACCATAGCGTAGAGTTAGTCACTAATATCATTTAAGTGTGATGAGAAGTTCTATACTTATGAACGCAAATAATAACAAAGATGGAATGAGTAATTTTATACATTCATAAAAACCTTAAGATCTAAAGCTCTAAAATTTGTCATCTAATTACACACATGATGGTACTTTTTTGAGATACAAAGAATAATATCTGGCTATGCCACTATATTTCCACACAATAAACATATTTGTATTAACCCTTCTGGATAATTGAATGTACCAAATAATTTTCAGCTGTATTTATATATTATATGTAGTACTTCTGAATTTCAATAAGCTTTATGGTGTGACGGCAGTTGTACTGATATCTAGGTGATTTATCAATTAGATTTAACTTTAAGACCCTCAGTTATATGACAGAAATCATATATTTGCAAAAGCTTGAGTTAGCTTAGTATATATTGTTACCTGATGTAACCAAATACTAGAATACTTTCTGCATATCTCAAAAAAATTACAGTCCATTGTTTATACTTAACACTAATATAAACAGATGAGATCGCGCTGAAATTAATCAATTTTTATGTAACAAGTCTTAAATGACTTTATTATATATGAGAGTGAAAAACGTATATCATATACTATTTAATCTATAAATCAATAGATTACTTTATTCGCCTATTAACCTGAAGACTGACTGTAGATAATGATATTTTATATCTAAAATGTATCTATCAAATGTTTTCTTATGATTTTTTCTCTTAAGTAAGATTCTAAGGGAAGTACTGAATTAATATAAGCACTGGATAAGAAGCTATAACTTTTTTGTTAAAGTCTTTCTATTTTTAAGGGTGAATAACTACAGTAGTAAACCCTATATACTGCTATTTGATTTCATGTTTATTATTAATAAAATTATTGTCCTGACTATGTTTGTCAATTGCACATAGTAAAGTCAATTTGAGGTAAACTGGCCAGGGATGGACATCGCCAAGTGCTCAAAGTGCTATAATATAAAAATAATATCAAAATGTGAATGTGAGCATTTCAGAAAACTAAATCTAAAATAGTAAATAAACAGGTGGGTAAGTGGAGAACCAATATATAACCATGGCAGAAGGGGAGGAGGGTCAGGGGGCTCATCCTTGGCGGCGTCTTTCTTATCCAAGAGTAACATATGGGCAAGGTCAATAGCAGGAGCATGGGGCGAATGCAATATGGTTTCAATATTATCTATTAGACGAATAGTAAAAAGAGGCGCGAAAAGATAAGGCCGCCAGTATAGATAACAACGTTTTTTCATCTTGGAGGAATGTATTATGGATTTTGACAAAAGTTGCAATAGTGGTGTAGGTCTTTTATGTTGGAATTCACGCTAACAATGCAATATTTTGGATTGCTTTGTTGGCTTTTTTTTGTAAAAGCTTAGGAGATCACGCTTACCTAGAGGGGCAAAAACCAGATGGGTATTGGGGGAAGATATACCTTCTGAAAGAATTTAATAGATTTAAAGACAGCTTTAATGAGGGGATGACAGTTGTTCAATGCAGCTCCTCCAATAGCGATCTGGTGGTCACTTCAGGATGGGACAACGTTAGGGCAGGAATAGTAAAAGTGATGAGGGAATTGGGCATCATAGTCAGCATGAAAATTGTCCATGGTGAAAATCAAATGTATTAGAATTCTCTTTAATAGAAACCTCAGTCAATAAGCCTCCAAAACCCTGGTTGAACTAAATTCAGAATCAGCATAAGATTGAGGTTTAGTTGGTGAATTTGAGGAAGCTTTGGAGCAAACTATAATTAAAGGTTTTTCTTACTGGCTGAAGTATTGGTATATTTGGAGAATGTAGGAGCCTGATTGGATGTCTCAGATACTGATACAGTATTATGCTTTGGGAGAGAGGGGTGTAGGATTTATCCCAAACAGAAAGATGTGGGGTTAGCAGAAGTTTAGTTGCAGAATGAGTTGGTCTCTGAGCCTACAAAGTCTGCAGGAGAGGGGAACTTGTTTTTTGAGTTATCCAAAAAAGGAAGGACAGGTAGTCTGCCTGTCATCCACTCAGGCCAGAAATGGTTAATAAGTGGCAGAAGGGATAACAGCATGAGGGAAAATGGTAGAGAAATATAATAGAATTGGGCAGATAGTAGCAAATGCATGAGGCACAGATAGACAAATGGACCATTTGGGAAACGAATAGTAGGATGGTGTTGGAGCCATAGGTTGCCAAACCAAACATCAGATCTTTGTGGAGAACTTTAGAGGGGAGCAGGTGGGTGGGAAAACCAGAAAATTGACCCCCATAGTGGTATCTGCTGGAAGCCAGGTTCAAGTTCTGGGGATAGGGGTGCCATGGATAATAGGGGTATAGTTGCCACATTTGTGTCATAGTATTTTCAAGTGAAGACCAAGTGAAATGCCCCTTATAAGGGCGGAAGTCAATAAATCTAGCAGGACTACCACTGACTGTGTAGTTCTATATTAGTTTTTTAGTGGATGGATATGTTTCCCATATTTGACCTAAAGGCTGAATTACATGTTGCTCTGAGGAAGCACCAGGGGCTTTGAGGCACCGCCTAGAAATGTGTAAGTTGTAGTCCAGAACTTTAATTAGATGAATTGACTCAAGGATTCTGGAGGGCTGGATGACCCAGTTCAAACGTGTTTTCCCACAGGGAGTAAATTACTAATTGGGATTTTTCCATTGTCACACACTGGAGAAGTCAGTGGGAGTCAAGGAAGTTGGGGTAGAAAGGATTGGAGGTAGTTAGGATTAAATAATCTAAATTACATCTATCTAAATTTGCTTTAAAGGTATGTTGACCGGAAAGAAAAAGTACTAAATTTTTTGTTTTAGTTTTATATAGCTAAAATAAACTGTGAGGATATAGCCATTAAAGTTATAAGACCATAATATAAGAAGCAACTTCAAACAAAGATTGATATTAGCAATAATGGTATGACTTGAAAGACTAGTTATAATGGTATCAACAAAAAAGGTTATTTGCTCATAGTAAAGATATTATACATCTATCCAATGCTCTTGCAGCTTTAATGATCACCACTATTAGCATTTAGCCATTCACAAACACTACAATTTGTATGTCTTTGTATAACTAATTCTTTCCATTTATTTTTAATTAAACTTACTAAACTAGTGATAATGTAAAGGAAACTGAAATAGGGTAAAAGATTTGTACCTACCATACAGTGAATTATTTTAAATTTTCTTATCTAAAAGATGCTAAGCACATAAAGCAAAAAAAGAAATGAAAATGAATATTTTAAAGATAGTGATTATATTGTCCATTTGGGTATTAGAATGAAGAAGCTACTATATAGAACTATGGTTCATGACTTGACTAAACTTGATAGTATCTATGCATATTGAATTCAATATTTCGAATTAAAATAATTATACGACACTAAAAATAAATACAAATGCTAGTGTAATAATTATATCTTCTTTAGACTAAAGTTATCTAATAGAGAAAAGCATGAGTGAATAAGATGCATGCTAGGAACATAGTATTCTATACCCATAAAACTATAAACCTTAATAAGATATAATCTGAGGGTTTAAATCAATTTAGATTACCAAATGAAGGGAGAAAGTGTACAAAAGTCTGACTGCATGTTCAAAACTACACTTACTAGTATTTCTATCAAAGATTTTTAGGACTTAAAGGATATAACTTCAGTGCAATGCCCACACATTTAGGATTAAGTAGAGAGCTACTAAGCGTTTTGCTAATATTCACACTTTTCTTTCCAATTGGATTAACTTTTGAGCGATTTTAGTTGAAAAGAGTAAAAGGCCTACTAGCCTATGCTGACCTCCCCATTTGCTCCCCAATGACCTCAGATTCTCCGCCAGCTGCTCCCATGTGGGACAGCGGTGAAACCCCACTCAGCATTTTCTACCTGGCGGGAAAACGCGCTTGGGCTGGCCTGTCCAGTCCCCCTAAATCATCAGGTTGGTTCATTCTGCCCAAGGATCTCCCCATCCACCTGGCACATGCTCAGGCAGTGCCTCGCAGCCCACTCATTCTCCCCCAATCCCAGCTGCATTTTAGCCTTTGAGTTGAATATGGGAAATTATTCCCATATGCTGAGAAAGCCATTATTGACTTGGCCCAGGTGTGATGCTGCTGACCGGTTTCATAGATTTCCGCCCTTGTAAAGGGATTTTAATTTAGGCTTCACATGCAAGCTGACGCCGCCACTGAGGCCACTGTACCCCTGGTTTTCCAGGGCACCCCTATCCCCACAACACGCACCCAGCTCCCCACTGACACCACAACGGTGGTCCAGTTTGCAGGGTTGCCCACTCACCTTCCCCCTGCGGTGCTCCATCAGGAGTTGGTGGAAGGTTTGGCAGAGTACAGCTCCAATCCCATCCTTCAGTTTGTGGTCCCTATTGGGGCCGCTCGCCTCACTGGGCCTCGGGCATTTGCCACAATTAGCCCAAATTTACATAAAATTGCGTTGTCAATTAACCCACGCGCCATCATTTCCTCTGCCCCTGACCACCCAATCTGGGCCACATCAAGGGTGAGTGGACCATCTGCCCATCCTGCTTCGAGTTGGATCACTCAAAGCATAAATTCCCCTCTCTCAATGCTTCTGCCAGACCTGCGTTGTCTCCTTCTTGTCCCCACTTGGCCACACACCCCACAGCTTTTCTGGTTTGGGATACAATCCTTACCCCTCCCCCAAAGCCTGCTGCCAATATGGAGCCAGCAATGGCCAATCAGCCCCCTCCTCAGTCCAGTGCCACCTGAGCCTCAACCAATTAGGATTTGGCTTGGACAACAGTTCGTTCCCACGTTATTCTTCAATCTCCAGCCACAAACCCTCAATTAATTGACCCCAAAATCCCTTTTGAGTTGAGTCCATGGACTTTATTGGATGAAACTGATGAAATTGGCAATGTAATTGAAGACTCAAATACCCAAATTGAAGAATTTATATGGGTACAGCAACCCATTCAGATCTTTCAGCATTTTTATGCCCACTAATTGAACATCTCTGCATTCCGCTCTGAACACCAGCTCGCTGTCGCTGCAGCTGAAAACCCAGAAAACTCTGACATCTGTGAGGTGACCAATGCATTAGTAGCGATACTTGCCAAGGGTATCCCTCCTCCCATTTTTTCTCTGACTATTACCCCGCAGGGCAAATGAGACATCCTAAACTTACAAACAAACAAATGCCGCCATCCAGAAAGTTGCTATTGCTTTACAGGCCAAGCTAAAAACCACTTGCGCCACCATAGCTTTCTTATCCCTGCTTCCTTCCATCTGCCTTCATGCGGAAAACAGTTTTTCCAAATAACTATGTGTTATTTTTGATGCAGGTAACTTTGACAACCAGCCAACCATCAGCCAACCCACTCCCCATGTCGCTGATCACCCCAAACCATTGCTCTCCACCCTGGCACAAACTCTTGCCTTTGATATGGAATCTGATACTGAGGATGTGCCACCCAATCCCCCAAACCCTTCTGTCATGGTGGGTTGAGCGACTCATTGCTGTCCCACTTGGTTGGTTGTATTCTCATTTGGTTCTGTTTCACCTGCTCTTTTTGGGCGGCCAATCATTCTGTTTTAGTATTCTGTTCATTCATCTTTTAGCTCCTCAAGCTTTGGTAATGTCCATCCCCCAGTTGGCATATCTCAAATAAGTTTACTAAGCGTTTTGCTAAGAAATGAAGCACTAACAAAGCAGCACTTACCAAAGCAAGTAGGTAGCTGTCCAATTCTAGCTTTTTAAATCTTATAGAAGATATATTTAAAATTTTAAACAACATTAGTAAAAGATGATAACAAGATGGTCCATAGAAGGGCTTGTTGTAAGGAATAAAGTACTTTTACAATTTCTATACTAATGAGTTTACATTAAAAATCTGACAGCTCAATGTAATTGTAGAGATATGATATCTCCATTTAGTATCTTCTATAAACTTTTAATTTTTTAGCACTAGTGGTGCCCAACCCATAAAGGGGGAGTAACCATGCATCTTTATATGCAAATGGGAAAAACAAAGGGATTATTAGAAAATAAAAAATCGTAGTATGGCACCTCAGCTAAAAGCTTAGGAAGCCATATCAGAAGGTAGGGAAGCTTTTGTCCAGCGCCTGCTTTAGCTGGCGGGCCATGGAAGACAGCATAGTGGTTGGGGCATCAGCAGCATGCAACATAAGGAGGTAGAGCTGGGGTATCTTCATTAATAAGGCTGGCGGTATCCATCACCTCAATATATTGAGCCAGTTGATGCTCAGCAAATGTGATCAAAGCAGGCACACAAGTGAACGACTTGATGCACTGGTGGATTTGGAGATAATTGGGATTGAACATTGAAGTTTTTTCCACATCAATGCATGCGTGACTCACACCAAAAATCAGCTCTTCATTTTCATATTTTGCATCTTCTTCAAACTTGTGAGGGAAATTGGGGATTGGAATACCCTCCACAAGGGGCCCCATTGCCCCATGAAGATGTTGACGGAGGATAGTGTTGGCAGTGGCAGCAGCTGCCTCCACTGCATTTTATTTATAATCTTATATGCTGAATAACCATTTTTAGGGTGAAAATGGTGTGAACGCAAAATAGGAGGTTCAACAAAAAATTCCTCCAAGGAAAAATCTGGCCTAATATTATAAGCCCAATCTGTTTTTTCAATCCATTTGAGCACTTAAAAATGGATTTAAATCATCTAGTTCTGGCTCAACCACCAGAATTGGAGGGGTAGCAAAAACTGATTGGCTGTGCACTGTTGACCTCAGCTGCTCAGCTGAAACTGAGTTAGCTTTCAACTCAGGATTTCATAATCTGTTTGAATTGTCAGAATTTTTAACATTTTAAAATTTTGATTGGCTGCCACCAGGAAGTGGCGCCAGAAGTTGCTGAGGTTGGGGGAGGGAGAATTGTGCCCCATTTAAAAATTGGACAGATCCAGACGCTGACCCAACGCTGGAGTCTACAAACTTATAATCTTACCAAGGATTTACAAACAATAACAAACCTAATTTCCTAATATCTATATTAAATACTTAAACTACACTTGGCTAAAGATCTTAAAATAATTTTAATAAAATAAATATTAAGTAAGGATACCCCAGTGGTAGAGTATGGACCCTCTACCACTGCCTCCCTGAGTTTGATCCCAGTAGATGAACTTTGAGCAGGGGGCGATTATGACTGTGTTAGTTTTGCACACCAGTGTCCTGAACTAAATTAGCAAATAGCAAATGCGGCCCATGGAGTTCCTGGCCTATCATACACTGTACATGGAGGTTTTCCAAGTCTTATCCTCCTTTCCCACTTTCTTCACTTCCCTTCATTGGTGCAGTATCATCCCCAGGTCAGCTCACCTTAAATAAAATTTAAAAATTTAATAAAATAAACATTAATTGAAATCTAAATATCCCTATATGAGAAAAAATTATTTTAAATTTACCACTAATGAAATTTATAGTGCTTAAGTTAATTGTAACTCCAAAAATTTGGTTTAAAAACTTTTAATTTTAATTAAGCTATTTTAAAGATTTAACAATAGATAGATGCATTCCTAGGGCACAGAGTATATCAAATCTGAGACAGCCTTGTAGGGTATCCTTATATTTTTAAGAGTAACATGTATTGAACTGCTCTTTCTACTAATCATTATTTTTAAAATTACCTATATATTAATGTTCAGCACACCAGAGAGAAAATCAGTACTACTAGTAAAAATGGTGTTAACATCCCACTAAAAGGTTTGGTGACTAGGCTACAGGGGAAATCAATACACCAAATCTCATAGTCTCTGATACCCACCTCAGCGTCAACTAGGACACCACTCACAGGAAGCAGACACATAATTAGGAACTTCCTCCTAGATGGCGTAAACTTTTAATTAGAGCTTGATCAACTAATCACACTCTGTGACAGATGGGGTTCTGAACACTGCCACAAAGCAGTTAGGCAAGTGGACCCAGGTAAGTGTCCATAAGCAGGATACCGCTGCTGTAAAAATCCCCCTAATCCGCTGTTTGGGAAACTTCTGACTATAATTTTGGACAGCAGTCAGAACTATGCTAACACCAAGCAAGAAGGTCTGCCCTCCAGAGAGCTCATACAAGAACGCAATGGCCTTTTCAAAGTCTGAGCTGTGGTCCCTATGCAGTTTCCCTTGGTTTCCTGAATAAAGATGGTTTTTAAATTTTAAATAAATTTTTTTGAAATTATAAAATTTTATTTAATATTGAAGAAGACAAATCTTCTTTATGCAACTTTTTCAGCTAAGATTTATACTACGCTTAGGAGGAAGAGCAGTTCTTGTTCTCCACAGAGTCCACATAAAACTTCTCAATGGCAGGCATAAACTGAGGATAAAGACTCTCAATTTCCTCATTGAGACCCGTTTCAGCACTAAAGTCAAGTACTTTTGCGGTTGTGGAATCTTTTCCACAAACTATATTTTTCTTTAAATTATTCTCAAAGCCCAGACCTTTGTTGATAACCTAATATCTAAATTAAAAATTAATCAAAAAGTTTTAGCAGCCTCTAATTCACCAGATTTCCATTTCTAAGAGGCTTGTCCATCCTCATCTGAAGTGGCGGCATCTAGTTGGCCAGAGCGCCATTTATAAGGATTTCCATCCTTGTCACCTTTTTTATTAATATCAAGTTTGGCGCATCTGGTTGGCCATGCGCCATTAGAAAGGATTTTCATCCTTATCAACATATTTGAAGACATTGGATTTGGAGACATATGGCTGGCTAGAGAGCCATTTACAAGGATTTTTATCCTTGTCAACACATTTGGAGACATTGGACTTGGCCGCATCTGGTTTGCCAGAGCACTGTTTATGAGGATCTACAGCCTTGTCGCTGTATTTGGTAACATTAGATTTGGCAGTTTCTGGTTTCCCAGAGCACCATTTATGAGGATTTACTTCCCTGTCAAAGTCAAGATATTTAATAAAATTAAATTTTAAGGCATCTGATTCGTCAGAATGCCATTTTTCAAATCCATTGTGATTGTGCCCATCACCCTTGGCCCTGATCACTGCAATAGCGAATATTAGGACAATGTGGTGGTCAGGCACGCCTTGACCGTTACACACTCCTGCAACCTGCACCTCACCCCCTTAGCTTGAGTTGTAGACCAGTAATTCACTGTAGGTCCTCAAGACAGAGGTACCTCCATCTGCGCCACAGAAGCAGCAGTTGTAGGCATGGTTGGCACACTCTACCCATGAACATACCACATACTAAGAGCTGCATGTTCTGACCCAGGAAAACTTTTGACACCAAGCTCCATATTACCAAATAATGAGGTAAGACCCTACCTTATGACTACCATAACTCCTTACAATGGGGAGCAGCGCCCCAATCTGAATCCACATCATCATAGGGTAAGCTTGCCTCTACTAATGAGGAAACAATTGGTTGGGCTCAAAACTTTATGCCCTTATATTCTCAGCAATAAAGTTTATCCCAATAAATGGAATCTATCAATCTGTCAAAATATACTCACAAGAGTGATTATAAAAAAGCACCAAGCATTTAACACTTCTAAGCAACCACACTATAATTCAGCCTATTTTGGGAACATGTTTTGAGATAATAATGAACCCAGCTCTTATTTACCATTTGATGAAGACAACTCCAAGTTTAAATGGGGCACTCAAACCTAATAGTACCCAATCTGCATCCAAGAGCCAATCTTTCTCAGTATCCACCAGAGCACACCAAAAAGTGGAACTCTCAAGCCTAACTAAGCCAACTACCTAAACTAGGACTATTATTGCAACTCAAACTAGTCACAATCTTACTAAAGGCGTATTGATGTGTGGCAGAAAACGCTTGACTTAACCTTTAAGGATGAGCCTGAGGAAGCTTTACTATTATGACATTCATCTATAAAGCAATGAAAACTATAATATTGATGGAAAATTTACTGAGGCAGCTCAGGTAGACCATTCTGCCTACATCATATTAGATATCTCATGAGTCTCCCTCTGATTTTCTGCACATTCTAGCAACTAAAAAGGTCTCATAGGTCACCTTCTCCAAACTATTAGCCACTACGGACCCCAGGCTCTTTAACTAAAACTCTACCACAGGATTTATGAAATTTTACTCTGTGCTGGAGAACTTCTGCATCCTCTTGTACTACATCCCAACCCGAAGAGCTTGCACTAGAAGTGGCTCCTTCATTCTTTACCCAATGTGGCCCTGAACATCAAGACCATTTCTGTTATGGAACCTGCTGATTATAGTAAGACTGATCTTCCAATCTGGGTATGTAACAACCCAATGGAAATCCCAGAATGCCAGTGGCATAGCAGTTCTGATAACTTAGAGAAGGGACACCCTATGATCTTGTGGATAATAAATATTAAATAACATACCAAAGGCCCCATTGCAGCCATCTGGTTTGCTATAGGGGCAACAGTGGACTTACTGAGGCAACACTAAGGATGGGAGTGGCAGGGAGGATGACCTTTCCTCCTGGGTTTGGCGGTTGCTGACCCTTGGACTCTGCCCCCAAATTTCCAGGTTCAGTTTCATAGAAATAAGATCCTTAAGATCATTGATATTTTTGTTTCATGAAGATGCAATATTGGGTTTATGCATTGAATCAAATTGGCTCAAATTAAATATTGGGAAATCATTGGCGTCATCTTGCACTTGTTGGGGTGTTTCAAAATGTAGTAGGTTCCAAAAACATTGTCAGAATGGCAGATCAACATTATCAAAGCTATTTAGGGTGAATTGGCTGTGGAGAAATATCTTTGATAATCAAGAGACTGGGCTTCGCATTTTGGTTGCAAAAATGACCATCCCTCGCCCACAAACTACAAGTCAATATTGGTGGGGGAGGAGGCCTCGTTTTACCTGGATCATGCCAAACTACTGGTGTATCAGTTGTGCAAATTAGTCCAAATATATTAACTATCTCGAGTGAGGGCCAGCAGAACTGTGGGTTGCTCATTGCGCACCAAAACATCAGCAGGTCTTTGGTCCAATTTTGGCATTTTTGAAAGCCCTTCTGGATCAGTGTATTGGTGAAGCACATCTGAGCCATAGCTTTAATGATCTTGATTAATGCCTGGCAAGACAATGAATTGATGGATTCGAGTGTCACTCAATGACCATCAGCCTGGAATTCAGATTACGGCTTATTTTGTTGGGTTTAGTAAGAAACTATTGGAAAGCAAGGCAGAAACCTCGGAATAAATTTTTAGAATGACCTGATTTATTTATACTTAATAAAAAATGAACCAGTAAGTGCCCTGGGAAGAGCTGTTATCTCTTATACTGGGTGGTGTGGAAAGAGATTAGGTGATGGCTTACCTGGGGTGACTGACGTGCCAATGAAAAACAGCCTGGGCTTGTTGGGTTGCCAGCTAGCTTACGTAAAAGTTCATAGAAGCTCTGGCAACATAACTCCTTGATCCATGGTGGAGGTACTCTCACAGAACCAAACTTGAGCAGATTTGCTTGGATCAGAGAGGCGGCAGTTTGATTTTGTCATACTCAATCCTGACAATTGATCTAATATTAAATCAAAATAAATTAAGGATAAAATTTCAACTCAGATTGGCTCCCAAGGGCCTGAAATCTCGTGTTTTTTAGCCCAAACAGGTTTTTCTGACTCAGGTAAGATTTTCTGAGTTTTGGGATCAAGTTAACCAATCTCCAAGGGATGGGAGATGGCAGTGTGGAGGATAAGTAAGGGTGGGGTACTGTTGGTGGCCACTAGCCAGGATTAACTCCCTACAAACCCCTTGATCTTATTCACAAGGAAAGAAGCAGAAAAAGGGGTTTAGTAGGGGAATTAATTGGGGGATAAAGAAGTTACTCAGCGTTGATCAACTCAATGGGCCAAGTCCCCAAGTTTACTAAGGGCTCCACAGGAGCATTAAGTCACTTCTTTTTTCTGTAAGGGAACTTTTAACGGTCCAACCCAAGAGATTAGGTTTCCAAACTTACAATTTCCCACATGGAAGTCATTATGAAATGTTTTAAGATTTTGATAATGACCCATATTGGGTGCCCCCAATTTTGTGGTGCGATGCCCTAGGTCACATATAATGAAGTTGCATAGCAATTAATAAACCTCTATCTGCCACAGGCTAAGGTTCTAAGCAGATAATTTATCTTACCAGGATGCAGAAGCAATAGCACAACCAACGCAGTGGATACCTTAACATGACCTTAATCAAGACATCCTTTTTCAAGAGTTAGAAATTGCTCACCTATATGCAGATATAAATTACAAATGCACCAGAGCCTCTCTTCAACATTAAGAAACCATTAATATCCTAGAACCTGCACCTGTACTTCCAAATGCATGAAATCCACACTAGGCCCACTGCAATGGCCAGTCCTATTTCATGACCACCTGTGGAAAAAACATATACCAACTTTGATACAGCATGGATGCTCTATTTTCATACAAAAATTATAACACTAGGCTCATAATGGCTAGCAACCTGGGCAATAAAGGCGCAGAATATCATTAAGTCTACCTCCCTTGAAGCAGATCAAACAAAAATTGTTTGTAGTGTGGATGAAGAGACTATGGACTCAAACTCATTTCTCAGGGACCCCACGGTGTAGGTTGATAAACAAACTCAGGACTTTTTTCTGCAATATAGTGGAGAAAAAATTATAAGATATATTACCAAATCTACAAACCTAGCTTTTAGGTATTTTATTATGCCCATATTATCCAAATGTTTAGACTACAATAGGCCCTTATTCCCTAGGGGACTAGTCCCACTATTGGATAGAGTTATCAATTTCAGATGATAATGATTATTTTAGCAAATCTTTCTTTTAAGTATCAGGTAATTCTCAGTGGTTGATTCTTCAGATCAATAAGCTGGATTGCTTAATTGTTGTTGGGATGATCCTTAATAATAAGTAAGTAAGTAAGTTATCAATTTTAATTTGTTAATTTAAAATCTTCAAATAATTTTTTAAGGATTCTCGCTGATTAATGGTAGGGGTTTGTGAAGTTGTTGAAGTTCTTGCAAAGTTTATAAAACAACTTCTGGTCTAATTTATGAATGCGGAAAGCATATGTTGATAACCTTGAGAAGGTTCCAGGGCTAGAAGGCATGATACCCAACTAGCTGGTTGAGAAAAATCTATGATTGTGAGACCCAAGGAGGGTTAATCAAATTGCAATGGACGCCATCTCCTCAAGTAAGGTGGCAACAGGGGATGGTGCCAAATTCCCTATTTTACTCCCGTTTTTCCTCAAATAAAGTAGAAGATTTAGAAATTACTTTTGTAGTTTAGACTTTTGTACATTGTTTTTATAGTTGGCTTTTAGGATAAGAGTTTAAGGATATTTTTTTGTCTAAAGTATTTGGTTATTAAAACTTCCACCAGGCTCTGTATGAAGAGAATAGGGAAGTGTTCCCTAACAGTTTAGCAAAAGAGCAGAGGTAAGAGTTCCCTGCCAATTCAGAGATACCTTCATGTTTAGGAAGGGCGTGCACCAGTTTAGCGTTGGGCTTCACAATTGACGTGAATTTTATAAAGCTCAAATTAAGTAATAGTCTTCATACTATTACTAACCTAATTCAGTAAATAGGGATAGTTTAATCAATGCATATTTCAAGAACTTGTGCAGTAGAAGTAGGAGCCAAGGCTAGCATCCAGAAGGTTAAAGTTGGTGCTAATTACTAAGGGTGATTGTGCACATAGCTACCAAATTTCTACATTAGTGCTCACTACAGGGAGAAGTTTATTTTCAGACCAAGTGATGAAATTTGTGACACACACCAATAAAGATGAAGATGAAACTTCAGCTGAAGAGGATTGGACTACAGAAGAAGTAGATTATGACGTTCTTTCAATTAATGAAAAGTTACCAATCAACAAAAACGAACTTTGACCAGAAAAAACTTATGGATCAAATTGGATGGTCAAGTCAAAACACCACTATCAGAAAAGTGGTATGATTGGATATATTACCGCTCAAAGTTGGGTGAAGATGCCATAGTGAAATGTGAATCTTGTGATTCCACAAGAGGAGGAATATGATACTTTATGATTTGAGAAAGGGACTTGCAGTCTAGATGCAGAACAATCTAGCACTTCAAGGGAACCTGTTCTTCCAAACATATGTTTATAATGAAGTTTTAGGCTGGACCAGCTTGGGTTTTAACTTGGTCCGCCGTGAGAAGCCCTGAGGGACTAAATGAGATCAGAACAAAATGCAATTAATCCAAAGATTGTAGATGAATTTGCTCAATCTTAAATTAGTCAATTTATGAGAGAGGCAAGAAATGCTGAGAAATATGATCCAACCCAGATAAAATTTGGATAGAGATAACATTACAAAATTAATACTACTGAGTAGGGAATAGTTTTCATATCTATTGGAGGAATTAATTCAAGCATTATGGTCAGCAAAAAAATTCAAAAAAATTTATAAAAGATAAAAGTAAATAAGTAAAAGAAAAAGAAAATTGATAAAAAGATAAAAAAAATTAATAAAAAATGTAAAAGCTAAAAAAATGAAATGTGATCAAGAAATATTGATTTTAATTTGCCACAGGAAAAAGTATATGGTGGTGTTCCCACCTACCCAAATGAGTAGGAGGGGAAGATTACAACGGGAAGAATCTCAATAGTTAGCAGGGCCAGCTCAGGTTGCAACTGGTCCACCAGGAAGAAGTCCTAAGGCGCTTAAGTGAAATATTGGCAGGATCAGGTTGGGCTGAAACTAAATCCTCCAGGAAGGATCCCTTTGAATATATCAGTAATACCAGATCAGGTTGGACTGGATCTACTGTGAGTGGTCTCAGGGCACATGAATGGCGAGGAGTCATGGTGAAACCATTCTGGGGTTGTTAGAGGTTGAACAACAAGGTGTCATTGGGAACCCATCCTGCAGTTTTGTACAAGTTAAATAAGGAGGAGTCATTGGGAACACGTCCTGGGGTTTGTACAGGTCAATCAGTTCTTTTTTAGCAAGGATGCATGACATAGTTCTGGAATGAAATGATGCTGCAGTAACTGCGCTTGAGTGAGGCAGCAGAGAGTAATAAGCAAGAAATAGGGGGCACATTGCTAAAGGTTGGAAAAGCAGCATTGAGTGTGGATAGAGCCACATTCTGATGAGGTTATTTTAAAGTATGAAGACCATTGACCAAGGCAGCATCGTTTCCCCCAAGTTCTAGTCTTTCACTGTTAATCTAGCCAGGCGGAATGATATAATGGGATTTTGATATGCCATAAGACCTAAATGCTTAGATTATGATAGGTCCTTATTCACTAGGGGTATTAGTAACACTAGTGGATATGAGAGTAATTATTTTTCAGATAATAGCTATTGTTCAGCAGAATTGTCCTAATGAATATTAGGTAATTCTCCAAGATGATCCATAAGATCGATATGCCAGATTGCTTAATTCTCATTGGGGATGATCCCTCAACAGGAGCAGGTAATTAGGTTGTCAAATTTTAATTTAATTACTTAAATATTTTGTTTAAGAAAAAAAGGGGTTTGGCTGCGAATACCTGGAAGGTTTGTGGAGTTTTTGAAGTGCTTTCAACGTTTATAAAACAAACTCTGTTTTAATTAATGAATGCGGGAAAAACATATATGATAACCTTGAGAAGGTTTAAGGGCTAATAGGCGATGATATCCAATTAGCTCATTGGGGGAAATTTATGGTTGTGCGACCCAAGGAAGGCTAATTAAATAACAACAGCCTCCGTCTCCTAAATAAGGCAGCAACACGGGTTGGTGCCAAATTCCCTATAAATACTCTCGTTTTCCCTCAAATAAAGTAGAAGATTTAGCAATTAGTTTTGTAGTTTAGACTTTTGTACATTGTTTTTATAGTTGGCTTTTAGGATAAGAGATTAAGAATATGATATCCT